>JAQFYZ010000659.1:0-36160 GCA_034695085.1 Cylindroiulus punctatus | reverse complement strand
GATAATTATAAATTAAAGTAAATATTTGAAATAAAAGTTCATATCCTTAGCTAGTTCCTGAACAATTTGAGAAAAAAAGACATTTCATTTTTATAATTTTTTAACAATTTCAAAGTTGGAAAACCACAGAAAAATTAGTTCCTGCCATTATATGGCCATAAAGGTAACAAAGGTAAACAAATTTTTTTTTTTCGTTTTTTATTAATATCATGTGCATTTACATAATTGTTCAATAGCAACAACTCTAAAACTCGAGTCCCTCTTGATGTTCACAAAAATGGTTTTAATATTTTGCTCAGGAAAAGTCAAAAATTTCTTGTATGTGAAGCCCCTAAAGTTGGTCAACTCTGAAAGTTGGACCAGATGCCGGGCAGTTTTTCCCTGCACCGAACGTATGTCATGGAATTAACATTATGCTACTTTTGGCTAATTTTGGTCCCAAGCTGGTTTTCCTAATATTCCGACCCTACCCACATGCCAATCTCTTAATTTTCTTAAGTTTGAGCAGCAGCACCAAGGGGGAAGAAAGTGCAGGAAAAGATGTCTATTGGCAAAAGCGAGGCCTGAAAATCCTGGGTAAAATCATGCAGAATCTGACAACGCTGGCTGTGGCTCCGCCCTAATTTTCTTAATTTTTTAAATTCTGCATATGATTGATCTAACGTAGAACAGAGCTCTACTCGTAATTTTCTCCTGATGGCGTTAGCTAGGCCCTAATTTTCTTAATTTTTTTTTACTTCTGAGATATGATTGGTCTAAAGAAGAACAGAGCTCTACTCGTAATTTTCTTCAAATTTTCTATAAAATTTTTAACTTAAGAAAAAATTTTAAAAAAATGGACTCCAAAATTAAGCAAAAAATGCAAGTGGACAGTTATCATTATTTTGGAGTGAATTTTTTCTTATCTTTCTTAATTTTCTAAAAAAAAGTATAGAAAATCAGAGAAAAATACGATCGAGTAGAGCACTGCTCTACTTTAAACCAATCATATCGCAGCATTAATGAAATTAAGAAAATTAGGCGGAGCTAACGCCAGTGTTGCCAGATACTGCTTTAATTTACTGGGGAATTTCCTACACATCTTTTCGTGCAATTGCTTCTCCCATGGCGGCGCTGCTCATACTTTAAAAAATTAAGAGGTTGGCATGTGGGTAGGGTCGGAAAGTATGGGTACAGGGTACATTCTGCAATTGGAAAGTTGGACAGTGTTACATACAACAACAAGGAAGAAAACCCTCCGAGTCGGACAAATTGTTTGGGGGTGTGCAATGAAGAAAATTCTAAATGATGCCTGCTGCCTAAAAATGGAAGTTTCTAGCATTTGATAAAAATGTGGAATTTACTCAAGTTGCTCATGTTGAGTAACTTGCATTTTTACATGTCAACATGCTTTTCCCACCTTTGCACCTGTGACCTGTGGAGAGAGAACCCCTTCGTGTCAAAAAAATTTCACGTGATCATATACTAGAAAAATTTAGTTTAAATTTAAAAATCACTTATAATTTCCACTTGTCTCACTTAGATATTCTATCCACAAGATTGAATGAAAAAAGCAATGGAAAAAAATTTAGATACTGTACCCACCCTAAGGTTGGGGTAGTTTTAAAAGACAGCAAAGTCTGTAACTCTTACACCCCCTAACTCGGACACCTTAGGTGTCCGACATAGAGAGGTGTCACTGTAATTCGCTGCTAAGTTTCTGCCCATTTCAGCCTACAGACTTCAGCTTCCTCAACTTTTTTCTCCCACATCGAAATCGAACGAAAACGGAGGGCATGGCGATGGGACCAGACCCCCCAAACACTACGATTTGGAAATGTTGAGAATTGGAACATTTAAAGTGGAGAAAGTGAACGGCCCGCGGAACAAATTTAAGATTTTCTTCTCAAGAAGGTATGTTTAATCCAAACTATAAATAGTGTTGTAATAGTAATGTAACTGCAATTTCAAAATGACTGCATGCTGATGTTGGTAGCGTCTACCACCTCGGTGGTTTCTGCAAAACATTTAAGATTTTCTTCTCAAGAAAGTATGTTTAAACCAAACTCTAAATAGTGTTGTAATAGTAATGTAACTGCAATTTCAAAAATGACTGTATGCTAATGTGCGAATGTTGGTAGCGCCTACCACCTCGGTGGTTACTGCAAAACACATTTACAAAAAATGTTGAGCTGCAAGAAAGTAATTTCGGCAGATCGTTGATAACGAGTAGAAATCTGCACGTGTGATGCAAAACCGTGACGTCATCAACATGTCCGACTACCGTTTCAAAATTCCGCATTATTGTGATTTTTCAACATCAAATTACCAGAAAACTATGCACATTCAAGGGCGGAAAACGACTGTAATTTATTACTATGGTGATAGTATTTCTAAATAAATGGTTTTTACACATTTTGGGAATTTTGAAATTTCCCCATTCAGGGTTCATACTCAAATTTACGAAGTCATCTCCCTGACTTTCCCTGACTTTTCCTGACCAACCCAAGTAAGTTTCCCTGACATAAAGGGCGTTTTTTAAACTTTTCACACGTATAATGTAAAATTACTCGAAAACTATATTAGATGGAATAATCGCATTTGTGTGGTTTGTTTATCACTCTCGGGATGATAAACTTTTGTAAGATGTTTTCAAGGTGCAGCAACCCACCCCCTCGCAGCCATTAACCCTAACTTTCAAAAATTCAATTGAACCACATAGCATGTGACACCTTAACCGACAGCCCATAAAATATCAGGACTTTGGTGAAAACAAAATTGAATTTGGCCTACCCAATCACTCGTTATGCTCCATTTTATTTCAAACATTTGCAAACTTTTTGCAAAAAAAATCCAAAAAGTGAACCGGTTTTTGCAAAACAATTTCAAACACATGAACTGGTATTTGCAATTTTTTTGCAAACAAATAAAAAAAATGAACCGATTTTGGAAAAAAATTTGCAAAAAAGTGAACCGGTTTTTGCCAAAGTTTTGCATAAAAGTAACCAATTTTTGCGAATTTTTAAAAAAAAATTGTTTTCACTGCAGCCTTTCCACCTGATTGCAACCTCCCTAGACAAATGTTCTAGTTACGCCAATGGGCATGGGCCATGTGATTTTAGTGTGGACAAGAGGGGGAAAGCCAGTACATTTTTGAAAATCATTGGGGCCAGAAGAGGGGGTTAGGTGGTTATTGCAGAATAAACTAAGATCTTTTCGCATTGTGGATTTCTCCAATATTTCAGGAAGAGGGGAGGTGATACAGACTATAAATTGACTGATTTACCAGCAAACATCATAGTTTTCCCTGACTTTCCAACAAAAACGTGATTTTTCCTGATAGTCCCTGACCATTTTGCCCTTTCCTGACTTTCCCTGACTATCCCTGACTTTCCAGGTGCGTATGAACCCTGCCATTGCATAATTTGGCCCCGGGTATTTTGTGAACAGTCGTTTTTATTGCACATTTTCTATAATGCAGGAAATTCGCCTACGAATTTTCCGTGGAGAATGTTGTCCTGGCTCCCAACCACGACGCTGCCATTCCTCACATGGCCATCATCGACGTTCCATTCAACATCGTCACAGCCATCCACTGCAATGACCAGCAGGTGGTCATCGCCGTTTGCTCCCCACCCAAGCTGTTTTTGGGCTGCAAGCAGAACCGCTGCGGGGGATCCATGTGCGCCGGCATCTTCTTCGACAGGGAACGGCCCACGGACATAACCAACGGCCAGCTGAGGACCAGCCAGGTCCATAAGGTGAGCTGACTGGCCCAAAATCTGCCATCTTGATTTGGGACCACACAGGCAGTGTTGAGCAAAACTTAGTTTAGAGTTTAGACTATAACGTCCAACCCAGCAGACAAGATCCTGTGGAAAAAGTGCAATATATTCAAATAGATTCTTCGGTAAAACTGCATTCAACAATATATGGCAGTTTTTCTGTCATATAAGTGCATTATAAATGCATTACAGTAATGTAGAAATACTGCAGTATTTGGCAATTTACTGTAAATATGCAATATTTTTTTTTTAAAAATTGCAATTTGATGGTTAGTTGCGACTAAAACGTCCAACCCAGCAGACAATATCCTGTGGAAATAGTGCAATATATTCAAATAGATTCTTCGGTAAAACTGCATTCAATAATATATGGTAGTTTTTCTGCCATATAAGTGCATTATAATTGCATTACAGTAATGTAGAAATACTGCAGTATTTGGCAATTTACTGTAAAAAAATTGCAATTTGATGGTTAGTTGCGACTAAAACGTCCAACCCAGCAGACATTATCCTATGGAATAAGTGCAATATATTCAAATAGATTCTGTAGTAAAACTGCATTCAGCAATATATGGCAGTTTTTCTGCATAAAAGTGAATTATAATTGTATTACAGTAATGTAGAAATACTGCAGTATTTGACAATTTATTGTAAAAAATATGCAATATTTTAAAAAAAATTGCAGCTATTTGGCAGTTTTTCTGCATTTAAGCCATGCACTTTTTCTGCCATCCAAATTCTGCCATAAAGGCACATTTTTCGGTTGGATGGTGAAAAAATGGCACTTTATTCGAATATTATGCCTGACATTTTTTGCTGGGAAACTACAGCTGTATTAGTCTTGTGGCAGTGGTAACCAACAACTGAACTGTAGTTGTTAGTCACTAATACACAACTAATCTTTTAAACTAATTTAGTTTTAGCTTGAATGAACACACTACTTATTTTAGTTGAGCCAAGTTAAGGAATCGTAAGTTTGTCACACAGGATTCCCCCTGACCTGGGAAGCCTGTGAAATCTGCAAAAGTCAGGGAAGTTGAAAAGGCATGGGAAAGTCAGGGAAAAGTCATGGAAGATTGGTCCATTTTAAAAATGTCAGGGAAATTTAACAAATTTCTTGACATATAAGCCAAGAATTTCAAGCTATCAATTGAAGCAAGCAATTTTGTGGAAGTGATCAGTGATGAAACTGTAAATTTGAAGAGTAAAAATCTAAATTTGAAATTTTTTATTAAAATGTGTGCTCTATTGCTGGTTCCTTATTGAACAACGAACAATAAATATAGCATTTTACATTGGCATAAGTCATATTTTCGGATTTTTAATGCTCAGGGAATTTTTTTAAAACCTGGGAAAGGCTGGGAAAAGTCAGGGAAGTTGAAAATTGAATTTCTGGGGGAACCATGTCACACGTTCTAAACGTTCAACCTATTAAATCAACAACTTTTGATATTCAAAACCATATAAATGCTTCTGGAATCCCAATCGAGTTGTCAATCAACAACTTCAAATAAACTAGTTGTCGGTTGTTGCTGCAACTTTTTTTCTCAACTAAAGCAGTTAGTTGTCAAGTCCAACTATATACCAAAAGTTTTAAAAATTAGTTGTGTATTTGTGATTAGCAACTATGCAGGTTTAGGTGATAGTCGTAATTGAATAACGACTAGTCATTTAGTTGCGGATTTGGTTAACCTAAATGTAGTTAAATATGTCCTGCACTGATTCCATTTTCAGATTTCTTTGAAGCGACGCCAAGCGGAGAGTCTCAGATATCAGCTGGAGAGTTTCGACCCTCGATTTAGCATTATTTTAAATTCGCCCATTTTTGAGGCCATTGCTGAAATTGAGGAGCCAACGACCCCCAACTGCTCGTCCCCAACGGATGCCGCCTCTGGGGGTGACAAACGCCAGGGAGACCCTTATCAAGGTGGGTAAGGGGGTTTCGAATTTTTGTGTGGGAGCAGTTTCAAAAAATTAGTTCAAAATTTAATTTTTTTTTTTTTGGAAAGTTGTTTTCTATATCCCATTTTTTGAGACGTTTCGGACACCCTGTACATTTGGCAAGAATTTCCAAAAGTTTTTTATTCGTTTTCTGAAATTTAATTTTCGTTAAAAGCGTGTCCCCAGCAGTGGTGACAGCGTGCCGAATTTTCGAGAAAAATGGTAAAATTAATATAACCTTGAGGCAAACCATTATGGCAGCCATGCTATCAGTGATTGCCTACTTTCAAGGGTCTTTTTTTACCCACTGACTTTGGAGGTAATTTATCTACAGAGTAATCGCATTACCCGGGAAAAAAGAAAATCGGGGAAATGCCAGATCATGAAAATCTACCTGGAAACATCAGTAAATTGATAATAAAATGAAAGTTTGCAGGGAATTTTGAACGGTTTGGCTAGCAGTTTTCTGTATGAGTTTGCATGTATAACCTTAATGTATATGCATTTGCATACATTGATGGTAGAAGTTTCCTAATTTAAAAATGCTTTGTTAATGACTGCTGCTTTGGTGCATGTCAGTAAGGAGAAGTTGATGCTGCAAAAAATATAAACGCACAAATGAAAGTATAAAATAAAATAAAGTTTAAAAATTATTTGGATTCAGGGTGTCAACTGGGATGGACTTTTGGTAATTAAAATCCTGAAAATATGTAAATTGTTGAAATGGTCCATGAATTTTTCGATTTCTAATTGAAAGGGATATATTAAATAAAAGATTTAGTCCATCATTTTCGCGTGTATCACATTTTTTTGGAGAAATATAGATTAAAATCTGGAATTTCTTTGGTTTAATTTTCAAACAATATCGCCTTGGCATTGCTGTCATTATTAATTTTTCTATAAATTTCTAAGCCACTAAAATCCATCCTTAAGGAAAAATTGTAAAAAGTAAATGACCCCCATTCAATTCTGGTTACAGTTATCTGGTACCAGTCTTCAAGAGGTAGACTATAAGTACATTTATGTGAAAATGGGCTGAGGTTCACAGTTTGAACCGCCATTACTAATGATTTATTTAGAAAGTAGCGGTAATGATGAATTGACGTCTAGTATAATAGTGTAAATATCCTGAAATTTTTAAATTGCACTTCAGCAGACATAAGGGTATTAATTAAATATTTGTTAAAAATGGATCATCTTTCATTCCATGTTAAATGCATTCGTTGTTATAAAATATCAAGAAAATGTTATGCAACATGACTAGATATCGGGGAAATATGAAGGAAACAAAAGACTAAGTGTTTTATTTACTTGCAGATTTACCGGCCAAAAAACATTGCATCCTTGAAATCATAACCCCGGATGTCACCCCCAAGGTATCACCTTCCCCCGTTGTGTGCCATTGCCAAGTGTCGTGCTGGTAAGATTGCTCTTTGTTAAATTAAGTAATAAAAGAAAATTTGGCCGTTATGATTGCCCATATGAAAAAGTTTCTGCACATTCTGCAGAATTTTCCATAATTTGGTCTCTTTTTCCGTAGAACATATTGTGTAGAAATATTTATGCAGATAATGTTCAACAGGAATAGTTCTGCATCAAATTTTCTACAGGAATAGTTCTGCATCAAATTTTTTGCAGAAAATGTTCTACAGGAATAGATCTGCATCACTTTTTCTGCAGAACTATGTGTTTTTACCACAGAAATTATCCTTATGCTTCCTTATGCTCTGAAAAAAAGATTTAGCTTAAGACATGTTAAATTGAAAGAAACTTTATTTATTACATTGTGAAAAATAAAAACAGATAAAAATAGGGTTTTCCCAGAGAAACACATTTGAAGTCATTGTTTCATCTTGAGTTTGGTTTTTTTAAGTTGAAAATTTTTGAAATCAAATTTTGAACTTTCTGCATGCAATACGTGATAATTGGAATAACATGCACATGTAACATTAATGTTGCATTCCCAATTTACGATGCATGTACAAAGGTTTATTATTCTCTTCAATTTACATATCCAGATGTCATTTTTTTTGCATATTTTGTTTGCATGATAAGTTTTTCTGCAGAAAATGTTGTGCAGAATTACTTAGGGCAAATTTTTTTCTGCCGAATTCTGCAGGGAATTTTCACATGGGTGGGTACTACAGTATAGTTAAGTTAAATACAAACATTTTGTTGCTTAAATTTATCACATGTACCTTCCAGCTCCAACCGGTGTTCTTGCATGAAGTCCAAGACCAAATGCGGCCACACCCCATCGGGCTGCTTGTGCAAAGACTGCAACAATCCACTGAACTTCTTGGAAGACATGGGGCTGGACTTGGAGGAGAGCATCTCTGACCCGTGTTTGGTGCAGGGTGTTGTTTCCTACAAGGTATCGTTGGTCGCCGATTAAAACCATCACAACATGTGCATTAACAACAGGTATCACCTTAGGGGGATCTCCACACACTCATGAAGAAGCAGCTCACCTTCCCATGCTGCGGGATGACAACCCGTGTCGGGGATTGCATCCCAGGGAAGATCAAGTGCCCCAACATGGCCTGCAAAGGTCGCGCCTACAAATTCTCCTGGTGTGTACTTGACATCAAGGACGAATTGGTGAACCCACGCAACCACTGCTCCGTTTGCAAGTCCTGCAAGGATCCCATCGACCTGCACTGCCAAGTGAGCTGATTTTTCTATAAAGTCATTGCAATTTTAGGAATTTTGTATCCTTCCAGTGTTTGCATTCAGCCACTTTATACGTTTTCTGATACACTGACACTGACTTACGTGCAGACTGGACCTCGCCATGGAGGTTGTTTGATTTAAGGCACCTCTAACCAAGCAATTTAAGTCTACAAGGCCCACACAGGCGCAATTTTAAATTTGCACGCGATTTCATTAAAAGGAAAGTTGCATATTTTTTGGACTTGTATACACATGTCCTGGACTTTTTTGCATCAACGAACTTTGAAATTTAAACTTATAAATTTAAGAAAATAATGCACAGGTGTTGTTTGTAATGAATTTCTACGGTCATATTCCCTACCCATGTGGGAAAAATGCATTATAGAAAATGCATTTTGAGGTTCATTTCAAAATATATGTAGATTGAGACAAATGTATTTCATAATAATGAATTATAAAATGCATTGCAAAATGTATTTGTTGAGCATTTCATAATGCGTTTCGAAATGCATTTCATAATCCATTCCATAAGTTGCTCATACTTGTATGTCATTGTGAAATGCATTGTGAAATATAGTTTATAAAGTATTATGTGTGTATTGTAGCATATATTGTGGATTACATGTACATTGGAAAATGTAAACCGTTAACATGACCACATAATTTCCAGATTTAGAATGAAAGATAATCTTGATTAATTCCTAAAATTCAATGTACGTTTTGAAACACGTGCAACTTCCCTACCCATATGGAAAAGAAATGCATTTTGAAATACACTATAGAAAATGCATTTAGAAATACACTATAGAAAATGCATTTTGAGGCATTGAATTTTTAATAATGTAATAAATTACAATAGCACACTGAATTTCATGAATAAAGTATTGCTAAATGTATCGCGCAATGTACTTGTCAATGTATTTTAAAATACATAGTGAAATGCATTAGTAAAATGCGTTTTAAGATGCATTTATCGTGTAGCTTTTTCTGAAAAATACATTCGCGATACATTTCACAATTTGCAATGTATTTCAAAATGCATTTGAAATACATTTCTTTTGCATGTGGGTATTGTTGTAACGAGAGCATATAGGACTTGCACCGTATAATTGCACCGTATTATGAAAAAATGGGTATAAGGTTTCTCGGACTTCCCTAAGCTTATCAATCTAATAGCATATCACCACATCCATGAAATGACTGCAAAATCAATGGCCTATTTGTATCTTTCCAGGCCTGCAGGAAGTGCAATCCGGTCGAAGGCAACTGCACCAAGTGCCCATTCTGCGGCGCGGCCAGGGGCACCAGTTTCACCGAACAGACCTCGGTGTCCGAAGTCCTCGGCCGCTACAGGCAGAACCAACAGCGAGGGTTCAACCTGGCAAACGTCATCAACAAGACCATGGAGAAGGTAATAGCCATTCCAGCCGACAAGGACGACCTGCTGAACCTGCCCAAAATTGTGGAACGGCTGAACGAAAAGATGAAGGAACAGTGTGTGGACTTCACCATCACCGACGAAGAGGACAATGCTGAGGAGAAGATGGAGGATGAGTTTTCCAAGGAGAACAACCTGGTCATAGCCGAGGAGGTGAATATTGCGGACTCCACCATGCAACTCAGTGATGTGGAAGTGGTAACCACGTGCAATGAGGAGCACTCTGATAAGGGGTCTCTGGAAAATGTTTTGGTTTAAACCGTCTGGTTGCACACCGTCAACTTCTTGACCTTGTCTATTTTTTTTTTGATTTTTACTTTAATTTTTACAGGAACACTTTACCCAAAACGAGTGCATCACCTAATCTCCTAACTTTTATTTAGTGTTTTAGGTCGTTTACTTTAGGTTGTGATGTGAGGGAATTTCCACCAGTTGTTTTTTTAGCAAAAATTGCAGTTTTGTAGTTAATTAAATGGGGCTAATTCGCCCTAACCAGAAATTAGCAGAAATTACAATTTTGTAATTAACTAATTAGGGCTAATTCACCCTAAAGAGAAATTAACAGAAATTACAATTTTGTAATTAATTAATTAGGGTTAATTCACCCTACCCACTAAGTGCCGAGCAAAAGAAATCGTAACTGCAATGTTTGCATTATTGAAGGGGCAAATTTATTTTGTCAGTTTCTGGTTTGGTTACAAGTAACCAAGCAGCTAAAAATTAGGAAATAGCTTTCCTATGATAATTTAATGTATGTAGGGTGCAGAGAATGCTCCTGATTCTCTAGTTCTGCCTTGCAAACGTCTGTCATTGCAGGTAATGGTTTAGTTATGTTTAAAAATTATCAGTACAAGTCTAAAATGTTGCTGCTAATTATAAAAAACTGTTCTTCAAAGTTGCTAACTTTTACGATGATCCTAAATCTCGTGACTGCAATGATGGAAACTTATAAAGTACCCATGATATGAATAGCATATCATTTTTCTTCACGATGTAGTTATATCTCATCTACATAAACTAAAATAATAAAATTTTAAGTTGCCTAAAGATTTCTTCAAATGTGAGGATTATTAACTGATAACCAAACACTTTGAGGCCATGCACAAATTACGTCCTTGGATATTGGTAGGGGGATTAGGAATACACTAGCAGCAAAAATGTCACAAGTCATAGAGATTACCGACATTTCGAAAAATGGATACCTAAACAAACCATCATGGCAACCATGCTGTCAGTGATTGCCTACCGTCAGGGGCATGTATCTTTGCATTGAATTAAATGTTGCTTTCCAATTGTCAGTCATTGCAAACATAGGATTCAGTTGCTCTAAAAACTAGCAATACTGTACAAACCAGCTATGGGACAACTTGATGAGCCTAATTGAAATAAATTAAAATGTTGGAGTTGATAATTTTAACAACAGCTGATAATCTTCAAAAAATTTATCCTTTACAACGAGCCCAACTCTTATAGCTGCAACGATGGAAACTTAAGATGCACCCAGATTATGAAAAGAGCTAAGAATCAAATTTAGTAAATTAAGGACGTTAATTGCACTGCATCTCTATGGTCATATTCTCGCTAATAGACCAATTTTTCGCGTTGTTGGTACTCGTGCAACTTCCCTATAGTGGACATATTCAGGCAATTGTCAGTAATGTTAACTTGTTCAAGTTACTTTGTTACAGTACCTGTAAAACATGACACCTTTTCACTCAGATGCAGTTTTTAATTGATCATTTTGAATATGCAAAAGTCAGTTTATGCAAAAAACAGTGGTGACATATACAGCATATGCAAATGCTCGGCTTCATTTTAAGCCTCAAAAAACGTGCAACTGCCCTAATCGACATACTGTATGCATCGGTATCATGACATTGTAAAATTTGCTAGAATTTTAGACAAATTATGGGCGTTGGGGTAGAGTTTTCAACATGTACATGATACATGTATATGGTTTCTGTATTTTCAGTTGTATTTATCAGTAACATTAGCAATCTCAACTTCATAGCAACTTAAAATATATTTGAAAGTTAATTTCCTATGTCGAATCATTAACATGGAGAAAATAAACATGTGGACGTGGTTTGAAATTGACGGTAATCCAAAGTTCCCAAAGGATATCCTACAACTAGTCCAATCCAATGTTACGAATCAGCACAAGAACCTGGCACGGAGAAGCGATAGAGGGGATCACTATATAGGAATTTATCACATTTTCGTAAACATTTTCGTAAAAAAACGGGTAACGATACTTTGGCTTTTCTCCATTGAGTAGATTCCATTATAACACGTTCTGTTCTCGTATCTGTTAGGTTGAGAAATGCTACGCGGTTATTATTTGGACCCCCTCTTCTTGTACTTTAGCAGGACTTGGAGAATTTCAGATTTGGCTTCTAGTTTGTAGGAGTCAGGGATGGACTGCAAGTCTGTCAACACAGAGAGCAAGAACATCCTATCCGGGTCTTGCTGATGGGGGCTCTCGTGCATCGGGACATCCTCATCTTCAGTTTCTTCTCGTTGCAGACTAGACCGCTGAAGTTGCCACCTACGAAATTCGTCTGAAACGTTGTATGACTCTGCAACGTCTGACGTCCTCATGGGATCCGACGACTCACTGGAATGCCCGTCAGAAGGATCCTCGTAAAGATTATCGCCCGATCCAACGGATCTGTACTCGTCCGCATCTAGGGAGCTGTAAAATGTTTTATGAATATCAACCGAGCACTGTGGAAACTGCAATTGTGTAAGTAGGTTTGGTTTCGCTGTAACATGGTAGATATGGATTGATTGGAGCGCACATATTGTGCAAAATTGAGCCAGACGTGGATTCGGCATCAGACGTTCTCACGTTTTACAAAAATATACGCCAACGTATGAACGTATGGCCAACGAAACTTAAAATCGTACATCGTACAGTGTATGTGACTTATGTCATTTTTGCAATGGTTTTGTGCATAGCTCTGGTCGGAGCACCAATGTAGTATGTTCGGCCTAGGTACAATTGCAGGGTTCATACTCAAATTTACAACGTCATTTCCCTGACTTTCCCTGACCAACCCGAGTAAATTTCCCCGATTTAAAAATTGTGTATTTATACAGGGTGTTTTTTTTTTTAAAAATTTCCACATGTATAATACAAAATTTCATAATCGCGTTTGTGGGATTTGTTTATCACACTGGGTGGAAACATTTGTAAGATGTTTTAAGGGGCAGCAATCCACCCCCCAAAGTTTCAGTGGAATCCAATGGAACCCCATATCATGTGTCATGTGACTCTCTTAAACAACAGCCCAGAAAATATAAGGACTTTTGATGAAAACGAAATTAAATTTGGTCTACTCAATCACTCGTTATGCTCCAAAACGTGTATTTTTCAAGTTTTTGTCAACTTTGTGCAAAACAATGCAAAAAGTGAACCGATCTTTGCAAACAATTTGCAAAAAAAATGAAAAAAATGAACTAGTATTTACAAATTTTTTGTAAACAAATGCAAAAATTTAACCGTTTTTTGAATTTTTTTTGCAACAGAATGCAAAACACTGAATGGGGTTTTTGCAAAAAAAATTGGGTTTTCACTAGCTTTCTCCCCCCAAGGACCGTGGCTGGATCCGCCCCTGGCCACGGAAACCTCCATTTTAGGGTACAGAAGACGGGGAAAGTTTTTACATTTTTGGAAATCATTGAAAACAAGAGGGTTAGGTGGCTATTGCACAATAAGCTAAGATTGTTTTTGCAAAGCGATATTGTGGATTTCTCCAATATTTCAGGAAGAGGGGAGGTGTGACAGACTACATAAATAACCTGACAGATTTACCAGAAAACATCAGTTTTCCCTGACTATCCCAGACTTTCCAAATGCGTATGAACCCTGAATTGTTGGATGAAGGAATGTCGATGTGGGCTCAACACAAAAAAGCCATGAGGTCGAGTACATTTTACAACATTGAACAATGGAAGAGCATAAATTTCATTACCTGGACGAGTCGTCCTGTACTGCCGCAAGCGAATTCCTTGCTTTCATGACCTCGAGCCATATCCTTGCGACCTTCTCTTTTTGGGCTCGTAAATGCCGTTTTCTGCTGTATTTTGGTGTTGTGCTGACTATATCCATTTTGCGCTTCAAAGGCGTGTACCTGAGCAATGTAAAGTGCAAGGGTTACATCATGAACATAATATCGCACAGCCAGATCAGCTGTTCGGATAAGGTTTTCATAGTTTTTGTAGTTTTCCACATAATTTTCGTGTTTTTTTAACGTCAATTTCGTCTCCAGATCTTATTGACGCGATATCCAGCCAATTATATTCAATTATACATTATGGTAAAAAAACTAGACTCATATTTTATAGGAATTTTATCATTCGACATATACAGTGTACATGTACAGCTATAAAAAAGACTAATCAAACTACAAAATTACCACGAAAATAATTGGGAAAACAATTTAAACCACCTGTAATATCGAGCAAGAACTTCGTACTTACATGTGTTCAAATTATAAATAGGCCTATGATTACTCACCGCTGATGAAATGGTTCCCAAATTCCACACAGATATTCCGTATCCTACCAGGAATAAGTAAATTAAAATGGAGGTGCCTTCACCCTTCAGAACTGCTTCAGACACAGTATTTCACGCAAATGTACTGAAGTAAAAACAAAGCAGACTGACCAGTCTTGAAACAGAGACACGAATGAAACACGTGTACACTTTCACTCGAAAAACCACGTGTTCGACAGGGGTGCAGTAACCAATAGGATATTTCGTCAGACAAGGTTAAACCCTCTTGACCTACAAAACAAGGCTTTTAACCTCCATAGTCATGGTGCCAGAGGCATTCAACTTTGGTATGCGGAGGGACAAGTTTTTCAAAACCTCCAAACAGGGAAACAGGTGCAACAAGTTGGGAAGAACAGAATAGTGTTTTTTATGGTCCTGACAACACGCGCAGCATAATAAGGTAATTTTTTGAAGAACTTTTTAATTTTCTATTTTTTTTCTCTTTTCAATCTTTCTGTAGCTGCTGCAAACCTACACATCGGATGCAATGAGTCTGTTTTTCATCTGTTGCAAGCTTTTTTACATATATTTTTTTTTTTGCACCCCGCCCATAGCGTCATTGGTCTAAATCCGTCACGTGATGTGATTTTACCGACCAGTTACTTCCGAGTTGATGACAACTCGGAATGACATAGTTTTGGACGACCCTCGCGTTTTAATTTCGGCAGCTTTTAGCTAAAGCGCCGAAATCAATCAATTCAGTGGGTAATTGAAATTCGTATTACAGTCGAACCTCGTTATAACGAATTGCATGGGACCACCGAAATTTGTTCGTTATAACCGTAGTTTGTTGTATCAGTAGCCTGAAAAAATATGAGTTTTAAAAATTAATTGTCTTTATACTTGCATAACGTTTTTTTATACAGTATTCACAACTTTTCTGAGGGCACAGTGGTGATCTATTTGAAATAATCTGTTATTGAAGATTGTTTATTATTTCTTTCGCGACATTTCTCCCAAGTGTACGAAAGTGTCAAAAGTCTGAATGAGAAGGAAGTCGAAATTTCATGCAGACACTGCACACCTAAAAGTAAAAATTATTTTAAATAATATGTTTTTTGAAGATTGTGCAAAGATGTCAAGATGCTGTCAAGATGTCATCTATCTGATATATGACATCTTGACAGCACCTTCTGGGAGCTGATAAATAGGTTTAGCGAGTGTTTTTCAAGTGATGTTCTGTAACCTTAGTGCATGGGACCTCGAAAATCTGTTCGTTATAACCGATAATTCGTTTTATCCAATTCGTTATAACAGTAGAAATTAACATTATTTCTATATAGACTGTGACAGGGATTGGAAATGCTGTTTGTTATAACTAGGTTTGACTGTACATCGTTGTCTACGAAAACACGTGTTTTTCGCTATTTTGCAGTGTCGTACAGTTGTCGACATCCAGTCTAACGAATTCACCGATATCATTGAAGGCTGGTAGCCGTATGCTGTGTGTCTGGGATGAAATTTACAGATTACAGCAATACAAGGCAAATTACAGGTCTCAAATTTCCAAAGATGATTCAAATAAAGGCGCCATTTGGAAGCGTCAATAACATCGATGACGCAACGGCGGGCGGCTACGGCGCTTCGCCCAACGGTCGTCCTTCTCTTCGCAGATCATCATGGCGGCTGCTACGAGTGAAATTGCTCTTGCAAATACTTCCAACAGTCCAGGACCAAACGTAGCTAACGGAAATAATGAAGTAAGCAATTTCCCTGGTGTTTACACCTGGGTCACAGTGAGTAAGATTGGGAACGTGGTACTGGTAAGCCCATTGTGCGAGCGGAAGCGGTGCCCTGGTACCCCACCTGCTATAATGCTATGAACATCATATGCCCTTTCTTATGGACCAGCATAATTTTCCTGAACAATTTTCGATCAATCGGCGAATTGATGGAAAGCTGCACGAAAAAGTCGTCAGGATTGGTATTTTGGAGCAAATTTGTGGTTTGCGGTGGCCTGGATTCCGACGCGCAGTAGGCGGGGTTATTCGTGCATGGTGGTGAGTTTTTTGCGACTGCCATAGGTATTTCGATTTATTTAAATTCCCCAGTTTTTTAAATAAGTCTTGGCCGAATTGGTAACAAGGCAAAAACTAAATGCTGTGTCCATGCAGATGGTTTATCTAGAGGTAACGCGTTCAAGACCCAAATCAGCTGACCACACTTCGTCTTCTGTACATTGTACATTGTAACATTGTACATGTACTTTCGATCATATAATTCTCACTATCACTGTCATGTGGACGCACGTGTGACCATTACTTGCCTTGGAATGCGATAAATTGGCTAACAAACGAAATGTTAGCCATTAGAGCATGCATTAGGCTGTATACCCATATCATAGGCATGTAGCTACATGTATGCTGATCGAGGCCAGAGCAGTTCCTCTCTTACACATACTGAAATGTAGCATACTGTAAATGCAGCCACATCGGAATACAGGCAGGTCAAGATCTTTCGTTAAGATTTGCCATTATGCATGCACACAAGTATCTGTGCAAACCGTACAATTTAAAGTCTACACTTAGACCCGTACCACCATTGTTCACTGGACTAGTTACTGCAGGAACACGAAATCAAGTTCAAATTTGGGCATGTTTGATTGGACTGGACAGAAACAGGTTTCGGTGTCAATTTTAAATTCAATTCATGCAGTGCCCTGCAGTCGGCGTAAAAGTATGTCGTGTAGCAGTACCGAGTGCGCAGTACCAAGCATGCACTCAATGTAACCCTCACAAAGCAAGGATGAACATTTTGGTGAAGATACTGCGTGAAGATAGTTAATTTCCAATCCTTGCAATGATTGGTAGACGAAATTGATTTGAATTTCAATATTTTTAAAATGCTTACTCAAGTTTGTTTTTGTGTTGACATAGTCGATGGCAATCACTGACCTTTGCATGTCGAAATCGATATATCGACAGCAGCATCTAAGGTCAATACAATACTTGATAGTAGATGATTTTGACCCCCTATAAGGGTCAAAAAACGTTTCTACCTTCCTCATATCGCTGCATGCTCAACCTGGTGGAACAATGGCACAAGTGCATAAATGTTGATTCCTTATAAATCACATTTTAAACCTGTCTGTTCAATTGAAACCTGGAAAATGTTCTGCATTGCAGCATAAAAGTTCCTATTTTTCACTGCCACCATTGTCCTACTGGAATGGCGATATGAATAGTTTCTAATGAGTGCCATGACACAAAACCTGTCCAGTCAGTTGCTTCCAGCAAATTATCGCACTCATCGGCATCTTGTAAGCACTTTCACAATATTGTACACATGTTAAGAGTCAGGCCTGATCAGCTACATGCAACATGGCTTCATAAGGGGTCAATTTCAGTCAACTTCAAATGTAACCCTGAATTAAAGTTGAAGAGGACTAGGCCTATTGAATTTGACTACGTGCTGTATCTGTTTATTTCATAAGTACAGAGCCTGATTTAAGATTTAGGCCCATACCACCTGCATTTTGTACCGTAAAGAAAGTATGAGAAATTCTACTATGGTGGAGATTGAAGGTTGTTAGAACCTGTCATTCCAATCTGCTCATGCATGCCCATACAGAAGCATATCGTTGATTTTTCTTTTTGAATACCATCAACCCTACATGTATATAGTATCTGTTTCTGCAAAATTGATAGCCTTTCCGACTCTTTTTCGAGTGTTTTAGCTAGGATATTGTTTATACTGTTACTGCCCATAATGCTGAAACATGAACTCCACTGTAGAATCTTGTTTACGATGTGCAAGATGTTTCTTACACCGGCACATTAAATATGCGACCAGCCTTGACGTATGATTGTCTTGTTGATCAGTTGTTTTATTTTACAGCTTATATTTAGGTCAAAAAATGAATTGATTCTCATGCAGAATAACAGCAAGAACTGGCAATGACACATTGCCAAGTATTAGTATGCCTACACTTTCTCATCACTGTTACAAGCCTTGAGTTGATCTGCATGACCAAGGGATGCGATCTGTTAAAGTTTACGCTATATAAAATGTGCATGTCTTAAATGCATGCAGTGTGTATTTGAAAAGAACTTTGACAAGCATATACATATTTGAATAACTGGCATTACATTTTCTGCTGTTTCCTGGATGAACATTGATAAATAATTTTGAAAGAATCTGTTTGGTAACTTATTGGTTGCCTCAATTCTTACCATTTTACACTTTTTGCATCCGCAGGTTCAAGCAAATGAGCCGGCCCAACAGCCACAGCAACAGCCATTCTCGTGGTTTCAGATGATACGCAGCTTAGCTATAAATGCCGCAATAGTTTATTTCATTTCGAGTCTGTTTCGAGGCAAAGGCCAGACTCCGCAGGCCACGGGTGAGGTGGCCAAGGTTCCTTCATCAAATCTCTTTAGCAACGGAACTATATTTGTAAGTCGACCTGTTTCACAGTATTTGTGATCCTTTTGCAAACTGATGTATGCTGAATGACAGATGTCACTGTTTTAGGATTTGATGGTTTTCATATCGGAAAGTGAGAAAGTCACCGACTTTGAAGATCCTAATGCACTGATTTGGCACCAAGAGGGTCTCATATACGGAGACTGGTATGGTGGCCCCAATGGTGATGGCACTTTTACCAGCGAATTGCAGATACCTGCATCGGAAGTAAGCTTATTCCATGCCTGTTTGGACTTTAAGGTGCCGGCATATGGGTGCTGGTGCTTCAAAATGTGCATTAACAGTGATTCCTCTATTTTGCAGCATATTCAAAATAATGGGTCTGTTTATATCCACGTATACCTAGTGAAGAGTGGTAAATCCCCCAATCCAAATGATAAGGGCAAATATTCGAAGAGGTTCACAGTTCATAAACATAAACGTAGGCCAGTTATTGACACTACACATTTGCACAAGCGCTTTTAAGTTATCATTAACTAATTTTTTGTTACTTAGTATTGAATCGCTATAAGAAAAAGAAATATCAAAAGACACATAATTTGCTAACTGGGGAAACTGTAGAGACTCCAGAAAACGTTAAAGTGAGTGCAGTTCCTTGCAGAATTGAAATTGAAAGATGAATTATTTTGCTGAATTACTGTGCTGATGTCTCTCACCCGTAGAAAGCCGAGGCTAAAATAGAGGAAATTATTTCGCATTGGCATCCCAATTTGACGATCAATGTAATTGATGACCACACTGCTTGGATCAAAGGCGCTGTCCCACCACCTTTGGATGAATGTAGGTTTTTTTTGAAGCTTGCTATTTTATCACTTAAATTTGCAGTAAATTCACACTGGTGGCACACGTTCATAACAAATACCTGATGTAAATTTGTGGACTGATATACCGATATTTAAAAATGATGAATATAGCACAAATACTGCCACACCTGTGCATTACTCAGCATCACTGAATTTCTTCTAAATCATTTTTTAAGATTTTTATTTAATTTTAAATCAAGTCAATTTGCAAAATTGTGACAAATCCATAACAAGGTTTGTATCTACCTGAATAGTCAAGGGAGAGTAGTTGTCGGAGATAGTTAGGGAAAATTCCCGTTTTAGCTAATCAGTAGATTAAATTTCTCCCGAGTATCGGTAGCATTTGATTATTTTGCTAAGGGGTTAACCTGGCATTCTTGTGCCTATGGTAGACTAAACAAAAAATGCGTCTTCACGTGAATTTCTGTTGTATTAACATTTCTGATTATTTCGTAAATTACACTAAATTCGTTCTTTCTGAACTTTTTTTTCAAGAATGTCACATATGGCTTTCCCAATTGGGACAGTTTACCAATTTTTTTAAAAATCGTCTCCCAACACTATTAAGCTTACTATTTCTAAATCATTTATTTCCTGTAAATATTTTAAAATGCATCATGGTTGCAAAAAAAAAACTTATGAAATTCGTTTCCGTGGCCCTGATATGATGTGGAGTCCTTCAAGCCTAACGTGCTCCGCCCGGGTTCCATGGGCTATATCCGATCCTGTCTAAATATTTTTTTCAGATGTCTTTTATTAAGTGGGGGGATTTCAGGGAAGTGATTTTGTAAATTTGAGTCCGACGAAATTTCCTTTTGGTGTTTGCTTGGGTTCTTTCATTTACCAGGAGTTTGTAACTAACATTTTCCTGTTTGTTCCAAAGATATTGAATTTGAGGATTTATCGGACAAGTATTATCCTGTCGTATATGTTAATGATTACTGGAATCTGATACGCGACTATCAGCCACTGAATACCTCCACAAAGTCAGTCATGTTTTCTTAGCCGATTCTGTTGCTTACATTTTCTTGCTAACTTTACACCACGTGTTTTCCCCCCGCAGAATACTGAATCTTACACTAACCTACCAGCCACTGTCCTTGTTCCGATGGCAATTGTATACGGCACAGGGGATGAGGTCCAAGTGGACCTCATCCTTGATGGGAGAGGGAATGGATGAGTCTGAAGAAGACCAAGACACTCTTAAAGAGGCATTCCTGGAAACAAACCACTATCTTCTTGGCTTGACCGTTGCAGTTTCCATCCTGCATAGCATCTTTGAATTCTTGGCTTTCAAGAATGGTAATTTCATACTCCTACCAATCCACTGTTGTTTGAGTCACGTGAACTCTTCATTCATTAATAATTTACCTTGCAGACATTCAGTTTTGGAATAACCGTACTTCGTTGGAGGGCCTCTCGGTCCGCTCGGTGTTCTTCAATGTCTTCCAGTCTCTAATCGTCTTGCTCTACGTAATGGACAATGAGACCAATACTGTCGTGCGCATCAGTGTATTTGTGGGGTTGGGCATCGAGATATGGAAGATTCATAAAGTGGTCAACATTGAGGTATCGGTGTCAAAATCGCCACACACATGACAGTTTATCCATGCTTGCCCGCTGATTCAAATTTTGTTGTCCGCCAGGTTTCGCATGATAACAAACTGTTCGGAATCATTCCCCGGGTGCGGATAACAGACAAGGGCTCGTATGCAGAGTCCCCGACCAAGCAGTATGACAAGGTAATCGACCTACCGCAAATCCACGGTACTACATTCACAATTTGGCAAGCAAAATTTTACACGGTACAATTTTTGTACTCTCTAGATGGCCTTCAGGTATCTGTCATGGGTGCTCTATCCGCTTCTCGTTGCCTACTGCGTATACTCGCTCCTTTATCTGGAGCATAAGGGGTGGTATTCTTGGGTCCTTTCTATGTTGTATGGCTTCTTGCTTACGTTCGGTAAGTTTTCAGCTTTCTTTATTCTCAAACTTCTCTTGTTTCAGATTCATCAATTCATGCAAAGAAAGTTTATTTTTACAGAATTATTAGCTTGCGTTAGTCTTTTGTGATGTAATATATTACAAATTATGCAAATGTGTATTTGCTAAAAAAACTATTTTGGCCTATGACCTTATTGGTGATTTAATTTTTCAGCAAAAATTGTCATCATAGCAGTGGCTTCAATGCTCTGTTATATTTTTGAAATTTGTTTTCATGAAAATAGTCTAAAAATACAGTTCATGACGTTTTCAGAAAAATGTTTTATGAAAATGTCGAGATGCACACAAAATTAACTCAGTCCATTAATTTTCAATGGCTACATGGTTTTCTGAATTCAAGCACATGACATTTGTTTACTAATTGCCGGGTATTGAAAAGTTGAGCTGAAGTGACAATGAGATAATTCTTTAACAGGGTTCATCATGATGACACCTCAGTTATTTATTAACTATAAGCTGCAATCTGTTGCACATCTTCCATGGCGGATGATGACTTACAAAGCATTGAACACATTCATTGATGACATCTTCGCGTTTGTCATCAAAATGCCAACTATGTACCGCATAGGGTGCTTTAGAGATGGTATGTTTCTCTTTGATGCATTTAACTAGTTTTCCTTCACCTTCAGTTTATTGTTTTTATCTTTATTGACATAATTTTCGTTGTCTCACAGACATAGTTTTCTTCATCTATCTTTACCAACGATACATTTATCGTGTGGACCCGAAGAGAGTCAACGAATTTGGGATTTCTGGAGAGATGGCACAGGCGGCAAACTCCAGGCAGGAAAGCATCACTGCACCAGAGGGGCAGCCTGCAATTTGCAACGAAAGTTCTCAAAGTGCAAAGTCTCCAAAGAAAAAGAAGGACGATTAGTTGGATTGATCAAGTAAGACACCGACCTGTGAATTATACAGGAGAATCAGGCAAGCAAACATCACGGTTTAATTTTTTTAAAGTTAACCATGGATTTTTTACGTTTCGGAATGTAAAGCCGATATTTTTGTTTAATTATTAGAAAGAAAAACATTAAGATCATTCCCTCAGACCAAAAAGAAATTAACAAAATAAAGGAAAACTGCAAATTGTCCAAACATTATGTAAATGACCCATTGGCCATCCAAAGCAAGTTTCTGAATTTTTTTTTACAATGGTCACCCGTGTAATGGTCACCCTGTCATGGAGACAACAATATGACACTGTTCGTCAAGTTAGCAGAATTGTCAAGCATAATTTTAAGTATAATTAATAATCGCAGAAAAGTTGCAATTTTTATAATGAAGGACATGGGAAAAATTAAATTCACAAATCGAAACTTTCATAGCGCCGAATTACTCAGTCAACCTCAAAATGACATAATTGGAAAAAACCATGGCCAAAACTTACAGCACATGACTAAGAGTCCCCACCACACCCAGTGACATGACGTTTCTGGTTTGTTCTTGTAAATCAACATGTGCGTCTCATGTTTTCTTGTACAAAATGTATTTGAGAAGAAAGCGTAATTACTGTAGCACGAAATAGTTTCCTTTTACTAAATTTATCAATGACAAGTGTTTATTGTGTGAATGCCATTATCCCAAGTTGAATTACAGTATCAGGACATCTTGCTTATAAGATCATCTTGTCCTTCTATCGCGCGTGTCGCGCGATTTTTGACTATTGCCATTTACGAAGGTGAGGGCTAGTCAAAACTCGTTAGTGCTAGGGAGATGTAATATGTCAATCCAATTTATTTGGCAGTTACCGCCACATTAGGGTAGGCACTATCACGCGTCTGATGGTGAATGCAGAAAATAAGACCGCTGCTAGTACATTAAGTAGCATAAGCAGACTAGATTCGTTTAGATTCCTTCCAACGAAAGACTTTTCTGACAAAGTAAATTTTTTAAGAAGACGTGCATTGTGCCTCCCTTCTTGATCACAACATATCCCATTGGAGACCAATGAACAATTCGATTATCCCCTGGCTGCAATGTCCCCAAAAACCTGACTGCAATTTCAAAAATTATTGATGGGTGTTAAATGTATAGTTTGGGAATATGTGACTATGTTGGCAATGATGGGGCATTCCTGGCTTTACTGCACATGGCCTAATATGAAATCAGTGCACACAATATCTATTCAGATTTCCTAATTTTTTTATTTAAAAATAGTGAACTTCGAACTTAAAAAATTGTTCGAAATTAGTGACATTTTCAAAAACTATATAAAAACGAAGATGATTCAGTAAACAACACATGCACGTGCATGAATGACAATGAATGACATGAGTGCCATTTCAAGTACGGAAGGTTCCTTGAAATAGAAATGTTGTGGAATTTATGATGGTGAATTGGTAAAATGTAGCTGACATCTTTTTCGACAAAGTAGGCTTCTCTTGCTTGCTGAAGTGAAAATGGCTACCAGAGTAGGCATACATTTATTAGAAAAACATTACTCGACCTGAATTATTTTGTGCCCATTAATATATACACTGCTAAGCAATCCATAGCTCATCAAATATTGCCAAATTTTGCAATGAACAAAAAGAGAATTAAATTGAAAGGAATCCAATTCTCAACCAATGTCCAATTCTCATCTATGTTGCTTTCTCAAACGAATCAGAGTAATTCAAAATGTTCAATGCAAAACTGTCCTACATGAGAGGAAATTTCCCTTATTCATAAAATATAAGAAACTTATGAATTTTCAAAATTACAGTTATTGCATTTGGCATTACGCTCAAGGAAGAAATCTTAGCATTTTGATGATTGCCATTGAAGTTGCTAGCATGCGATAAAATACATCTGAATTACTTGCAAGGTCGTGTTGACAAAACTACTTAATCATAAGGGGTTGTCCCTTATGATTAAGTATGATTTCAATTTCAATTATCCTATCATGTAGAACTTTCTCTGACATGAAGGGTTCTCTTTGTTTAAAAAAAACTTGGCCACCTCGTTAACTTGGACACTTAGTATGCACCATAGGTGTCCGACATACAGATGTTTCACTGCACATGATTTTCTTTTGTCAACACACGGGACAACATGCATAACCATAAACAAGAACTTAAGATATTCAAAAAGGTAAAATAAGACTGAATCGCCATTCGTAGACCTCCCATTTCTTAATGTTTAAAAATAGCATATCTAACATTTCTGATAACATCTTGAAACTTGCGTTAGAACCATTCTCTGAGCGTAATTTCTGACAGAGATATCCGCTAAACTGGGAAAACTTAAAACTTGCTTGCAAATGAACATTTTGGTGCTGATATCCTTTTTTGCAGATAGCCTGACCACTGGTACAATGTTGGTCACATGGATCCTATCGATGACAACCCCAATTAAGGCTGCGATGCTCTGGTCTGCATCGAGATTGGATTCCACTGTCGGAATGCATCACTAAGTACTGCCATCCTGGAAAATTTCTGGGTCATGAGGTTGTAGCATTTTAGCAAAAAGCCATTCAGAATGGGCATCCATTAGACCAGTGATCTTGTGCCCCGCAGCGATAGCAGTGCCCATAGCCTCCGTAGTATCCA
This sequence comes from Cylindroiulus punctatus, assembly GCA_034695085.1. Lineage (NCBI taxonomy): Eukaryota > Metazoa > Arthropoda > Diplopoda > Julida > Julidae > Cylindroiulus > Cylindroiulus punctatus. The sequence continues at coordinate 11,021 of JAQFYZ010000659.1, read as the reverse complement.
ACAGGCCCCTCAACGTCACCATCGTCACTCTGACTTTCAGTGTCGCTGGAAATTACAATGGGCTGCACGCCAGCAGGCAATGCATCGTGTGCCCTTCCAGTAGGGTTGTTTGAAAAAGTTCTTGCAGGAGGATTGTTGGGAGCAGCACTTCCAGAAAGGTTGTTCTGGGGAGCTCTCGCAGGATGGTTGTTCTGGGCAGCTCTCGCAGGATGGTTGTTCTGGGGAGCTCTCGCAGGATGGTTGTTCTGGGGAGCTCTCGCAGGAGGATTGTTGGGAGGAGCGCTTACAGGAGGGTTGTTGGGAGGGAGTCTTACAGGATTATTGTTGGCAAGAACTCTTATATAATTGTTGATGTGTCTTACAGTAATTCCATGAGGGTTGTTGGGAGGAGCCTCAAGCAAGGATCTCAATGGTGGCCTGTTGCTAACGCCAAGACCCACAACGGGAAAGTTTATGGGGTAGATCCGTGTCGTGGTTCCTTGAATATTTACTGCTTGAGTATGCATTGGAGCAGCTCCACGCAGTGGTGCGCCACCCTGTGGCAGGGGTACTGGAAGAATTACTGGTTGAGTGTGCACTGCAGCAGCTCTACGCGGTGGTGCGCCACGCCGTGCTGCTCTGCTTCTCGCCCGTTGACCTCGGTTTGCCACTGGCTGAGGTTGAGCAGTGGCAACTGGGTTCACAATAACAGGGAGTTTGGCGACAGGCAGTTCTGGAATCATCAAATAGATCTGTAAGAAATTGTAGGCTACAGCATTTCTGGGATCGCATAATTGACAGAACCTCCGCAATTTTTGTCAAAAAACCCCAACGCTTTACAGTGTTCCCTAACTGCCCAATTTGTTTTTACCAATAATTAATAAATCGAAGGCATCGAAGCACATATGGTGTAGGTCCACTATTTCAAATTGCTCGCAATAGTGCATATTTATTTCCCTCTGTACAAAGAGATTCTGATCGCTTTAATAATTGTTGCCATCTTTTTGCGTGTGGCCGCAATTGTGTATAATATGCGGACAAAATAGGTACCTAACTAAGATACTTCATTACATTGTCAAATGCCCACCTTTGTCAAGAAATCTTGCCACAAGGAGCATAATAGCCATGATTCCGTCAGCTCTTACTCTTTGGATTTACGCTTACAAAGCTGAACCCATTATCATCATCTGTGGCAGCTGCAAACGCCATTATTTCTGTTTTGTACACATCAGTAAGAAACAGGTTCACAAAAAATGTGTGCTACTAAGTTGGAGCATCGATATTTGAAACTGTACATTTTTAATCCCAAATGAACTTACACCTCCGCAATTCTAAAGAATGTAGTGAACGAATCATGTGTGCTAGCCTATACATCTTTCCTGCTAATAGTGTAAAATCATGGACAAGTTCCTTGGTTCCAAGTTCCCACCCGTGGTTTTACACCTGTACCATATTCGTTGACAGTGCTATATTTATGTACAACGTAGCTATTCCATATGTAAATTCAGAACACGCTAAGCCAATTTTTCCCAAAACTGGAAATACAGTATGTGTGCTTTGTACCTTCGATGTTTTTAAAATTGCCAACTTTATGATTCATGTTCAAGTAAGAAACTCTTCCACTGAAATGGCTAAGTTTAAATGGCAGAGGTTCTCCCACATTGTAATTGGTATAATAATTACTGCTTCTTTCTTCCAGTAGTTCCTTTCTCCTCTCCTTCATTGATGTGTCCAACGTGTCGACAATTTTATCGATAAAGTTGTCCAACACCAATGAAGGGGCGATGCTCTTTATTTTCGCACGGCATATCGGACATTCCAGCTTTTTCTGCATCCACTCGTTGATGCAAGAGCTGCAGTAGGAGTGTGCACAATTCAGAGTGGCTGCCTATAAAAAAGGTTTGAAGATGAACCAGAGCCTGTGATAAAAGGATTCAGTCAGAACAGGCCGGATATACATCTACGCGAGTATTACCTTGACAAACAACTCTGAGCAAATGCTGCACTGCAGTTCCGTCTCCATCGTCTCGTTGACGTTTTTGATCACATCGTCTCTCATTTTAATCGCCAAGGCTGCACTTTCTTTATTCCTAGAAGTCAGTTCGTCCAGCCTCTGCTTCATGAGAAAGCACTCACTGTCCTTCGTTTTGAGCTCAATTTCCAGTTGCGCTTTCTCTTTCTCTATTTCGGCTTCTTTAGATTTGTCGTCGTCCATGCTCCTTAGCCTGTCTGCTAGCTGGTTCTTCTCCTCTAGTGCCATTTCGTGCTTGGCATTTAACTCCGCCAGCCACTGCTGCCATTTTTCTTTTTCAGAAGCCTCGTCTTTCTTGCGCGCTTCTGCTTGGACCTCTTCGGCTTTCTTCTTCTCCTCCTATGCAAACCAATCACACCATAAATAAAGCCATGTCTGGATAACACATGGTATCTGGAAACTTGTATGCCAGTAATTATTCATGGAACATTTGTACATTTATCGCCTGAGAATTGTTAATCTTTTTTCATTTCCTTTCAATTTTAATTTTGGCGTTCCATCCTAATAGAAGTACCCTAAATACCTTTGAAGCTACTAGGCTTGTTTGCACCCAATTTTAATATCGAAGGTGAAAAACCTGTAAATTTCAACCAATAAATTAGCGTACAAGTACATGTAGGCGAAGATGCAAACAAGTGTCTAGCAGTCAATTGTAAGTGCATCATTCCTGGCGTGCAAGTTTCCGGGAGCCGATCGCATCGAGGAGTGTGATGCTTGCTCGATCTGTTCATTACCTGTTCGAGTTCCCACTGCTGCCGCAGAGCCATCTCTTGCTGCTTCATTACGTCTCTCATTTTTTCTAACTCATCTGCGAGATCTATGTTTTTCTGACGCAGCTTTAGCCGCTCGGGGGTTAAATTTCTTTGTGGGTCTTGCGCAGGTTCGTCTGTGGACTCTGTTGCCACGGAGGTAGACTGCGTTGGCTCAGGCAGCTGGAATTCAGACTTGAGCCTTTTGCAGCTGCTGTCAGAAGATTGTTTGTGGTTCGAGTTGCCTTTGAACACCTTGGAGTCAACTGGATCGTCTGCCGATAGGATTTCCACATAATCTTCAGCAGACTGGATCTCATGTTTTCTCCTTCTGCAGTTAGTGTTGGAAGAGCACTCATTGGTGTACTGCCTATTGCAGACAACTGGATTGTTGGCAGATTCTGGGCTTGGTTCAAGCTCTTCAGCGGGTTTTATTGGAAAGGACTCAACAAGTTCGGGCTCTTGTTCTTTGCAGTCCTTGTCAGAGGTTTTTTCGTTGGCCGTCTTGCCTTTAAACTCGTAAGATGCAGGTGGGTCAGTGGCTGATGACAGGTTAATCACATCCCCGTCATGCAGCTGGAAGCCTACGTCCTTCTCAACTTTTTTTCCATTTATGAAAACTCCATTGCCACTCCTGTCTACTAGCTCCCAGTCATCTCCGCCATCAGTACAGGATTTAATTACACAGTGGAGGCGTGATACCATTTGCGACAACACACAACAATCCACGTTGTAACCTCTTCCTATCGTTACCTAGCATTAAAAAGACATTCATTTAATTAGAGAACATATAGAACCAACTAGAGATGACCTACCTGATATTACTATAATTACTTACATGTGGCTTATTCAGCAGAACCACGTTTGGAGGCAATTCCTTGCAATCACGGGGTTCTCCCCGCCGAATTAAACAGGGACCGACTGATTCCTCATCTTTTTTACCCCCGTTGTCACCTTGGTTTTTGTTCGTATGTATTAGATCACCTCCATCCATATCTTGCAAGCTTTGCTTGGAATGCTTCAAATTGTTCAGAAGTTGTTGGCCATGCACACCTTGGTAACAGACTAATAACAGTGCCCTATTTTATGAAACGTACTCCACTCGCTCCTGGATAAATAGATTAAATAATAAGGTAATGAAAGTTACTTTTTGATACTTCACAACTACTTTACTCAATTTGGGTACAAATGTGGCACATGTACGTGTAACTACAATTTGCACAAACATTACAGCATTATGCGCGTTAATTCTTTTAGTAAAGTTTCTCCAGCGCTCCCCTAGATGGCGGTAGCGGCGTAATTGCGCTGCCAAATAGGTACGCTTCATGAACTTCGCATCCGTTTTCGAATTTCGAAAAAGTTCCATTGAATTTGTCTGCTGTTCTCACTTTCATTACGTCTTCTACAGTTCTACTGTAACGATTTCGTAATATTGCAATCAGGATTTGCAAAAACACGTGGATGATCATGTACATGTAGTTTGTTTTCGCGTTCGGATTACACATTGTGCTTGGAAGAATGGATTCAGTGCCGATTGGTGTACTTCTGTGTGAAAGTGTTTCGTCCCTGACCCTGTGCTGTAAAAGTTATTGGGTAAGTTGACCTTCGACCTTCCAGGATTCCATTAGTTACATGTACATGTTTATTCAGGGTATCATGTCAATGTCAAACAAACGTCTGGTTAATTCTACGAAAAGGGATTAATGGTTGCGTCAGTTAACCTAAACTGGTATAGCATGCATGTAGTGGTTAAATTTGTCCAATTTACTGTACAAACAATTTGTCATGGTATCACGATCACGGTTTTCAGATAACTTATGGTATGACCATTATTAGCATTATCTTTATTTGCCTAAACGGCTTTTGACGATGGAACCTCCAATAAAAGTAAATGGGGAAAATTGGCACCATTCGATCGATAAGACATACCCTGTTACATAACGGATCAATGGTCCAAAAAAGAATTATACTTACGGTATGTGTGTGTATCTATATAACAAACATTAAACATCATTAAATGCTGTGAATTATTTTGAAGCAAAAACACTGGTACCACCAGCACGGACGATATACACAGATATAACACAGTTCCCCTCTTTTTTTAAAATACCTTTATTATTCCACACAGGACGTGAATTTCCATATTTTACAAGGGAAGCACTTCAAGTACAGTTCATAGGGAAGGGTCCTGTCTCTGTGTTTTTGTCATTTTTGCATTGAATAAACCCAATTAAATGATAAGAAATTCTAAAGATTTTTACAGACTGATCACAAGCCAGTATTTGGAGGAAAGGGGGAAAACTTCATCTGGGTTTGCTTCAATATGTAATTTAAGCATAGGCACCGTGGCATTCAGTTGTCGCGTATACACTGTCGAAAACCAAGTCTCTTAATTGTGATTGTGTCGCACAGCAATAAATCCTGACTCGAGTAAAGTCTCAGCTAAAATTGCTTAATGTTTTGGCTGGGACAGTGAGACTTCACCAGTCGAGATTTATCGTATGCACTATTAAGCATAAATCGACATAGATGGCGCTGAGTTTCATATAACTACCACATGGCACGCAGCATCGCAATCATCCACTGATTCCACTACCACGACCTTTGACCTGGTGAATGCTTGGACACTTAACTGTTGCGAATTTAGGCGTGACAGGGTGCAACCAGAAAGTTCATCTGCATGGCTAGACTGGAAGTGCCATAGCAGAAGGATCATGCTTGCAGTGTTCTTGCAGAGGACAGGGTCCCTGTTTCGCCACCTGTCGACAGCCCTTTGGTCAGTTTTTGATTCACATTCCATCCTGCAGAATGTCATTCCTCAGGACACGGCGGACGTGTCGAAGTAAGTCTGCAACTCCACCGTGAAGTCCCAGTGCTGCGAGTAGGAGTTCGGGCGACACTCCGAAAGGGTCAAACCAAGATGGTCGTGCCGGTCCATGCAGAGATTGGATGTCTTGTGAATCAACTTCCGGGCCCGTCGACCCCACTTCTGTTCCTGTAAAGGTCAAAGTCATGCCTAAGATTCAGTAAGAAGGGCTGAGCAATGTGTGAATGGTAATTATAGTATAGGTCCATCAGCAGGCATTCTACAATAATGTGTTAATACATTGTCCATTGGCAGCTAAATGTTTCTGGTCCTCACCTGTTGATTTTTCCTCTGCCAGCTACTGTTGCTGCTGGTGCAGTTAGCGATGACCACTGCAGCTGGTCTGGGGGGCTTCAGGGTTGCTGTCAGGCAACTGTCACCACTCCGAATTTCGCCCCTGTTGCTGTATGCCCACTCCTGCAATGGAAATCAAATATCTGACATTTGTCTTGTCGCAAATTAGAAATGCTAATTTGTTGCAACGCTCAATGGCTGAAAACTGTATAATAACCTGTGTTTTGGTAGGCAAACACGATGCAAATTTGATGGTGCCATTGACTGCCTCCAAACAGGCGTCACCCTGTTTGAGCTGCCCAAATGCTACGTCATCACCGTTTGGTAACCTGTTGAGTGGTCAGAAATGGAACAAATGTGATATAATGCCATGCTGACAAAAATTATTCGTTTGATATCACGTTCGTGTCCAAGGGGGAAATAATTTGTTTCAAATCCTCATTTGCTTTTCCCAATCAGTTTTTGTGAGGAAACATTAATTCTATATTCTTATGTCATTCATTGGCTACTTCACTTTGTGGGTGAAAGGTCAGGCCAAAGTGGTCCTGGATTCTGGTACCTCATAAAATTATGATGATCTTCATATGGGGACGTTTCTAAATCTGTATAACTTTTGTGCACACTGTACATCTACTAGAGCTGCTTCCGCAGTTTCCAAGACCTTGTAGAATGTGTAACTTACTCAAGTTCTGGAAAGACGTGGTCCAGATACCATTTGAACGACTTGCATTCAAGTCTCTGTCTCAACTCCCTCTGTTCTTGAATACTGGAAATAATTAATTATATGTTGGTTTAATTCAAATATACGTGGCACTTTGGGTAATGTACATGTACATGTAGGTGACGATGCTAATAAAATGACGATTATAGTCGAAGTTAAATGAAGAAATGCTCAGTATTATGTTCTTCATCTTTGGGGTAATGAAACATGGTGGTTTCTTCAATGCACGTTAAACTTAATTTTTTTAATTAATTATATCTGGAAGCTTAAGTAAGTTTCATAATACGTGTATTTAATTCCATATACAGTTATTATTAATGTTGTTAGTTTGAAATAAATTTGCTGATATAAGGGGAATTCCCCATCAGCGCGACTGACTGATAGTGATGAAGTAAATTGCGTTTCACTAGCTGATTATTCCATAGTTTTTCAATTTTCCTGATTATTCCGTAGCTTTCCAATTTTGATAACAATTCCATGAGGGGCGTTAAAGTATTACTGTATCATCTGTATGTCATCATCATCATCACCATCAGGGGTGGGGGTGTCCGCCAAATGATGACACGTAATGTACATGTGGGGATTGACCGAAACATTGCTGTTTTATAAAACATTAGACGTTGGCGTGCGTGTAATATAATGTACATAATACCTTAAGCTTTGGATTCAAATCTGTCAGTTTTGCAAAAAAAAAAAAAAAAAAAAAAAGGAAATAAATACAGTAGCATACTGGTTCATCGTTTTTCATTTACCAATGTGTATTTACTGTATGTGACTATAATCCATAATTTTTGCTCATACTTTGATAAAAATCCACTCATATGGTCAATGCTTGTTACCACTTGAAGGGGGGTTGAAGACGATGACATGTAGCATCGTTTTTGATCAAGTTTTGCCAAAGGTTCGCATACGGTGTTTCTTTTTTATACCAATCGCTTCAGCATTCATTTTTGATTTTATTTTTGAAAAAAAAAACATTCGAAATTTGACATAGGATGATATGGAAAGTGGTCCAAAAGGCCAGAAAAAGTTCAATTTCCCCAAATGATGACATCACAAAATCATGATTTGCAGGCCCAGACCCCAGAACTTCCAAGCCTATTTTCATTATAACATCCCTTCTGCATGCTGGACATGTCTGGATACGCTTTCGTGACGTCAGAGGGCTTGCTCTGATTGGTCAGCTCTTAGGGCCCGAGCAATGACGTAGGGAATGCAGGACTGAACAAATCCAAAAAGTTACAGAAGGTCAGCACTTTTTTGAGCTGGTCTCATTTGGAGGATGATTTTCTTCGAGGTACCTGTTAGTGCTCTCTAACCTAACTGCGAGCGTGTCAAACCGCTCAAACTATAGTATGGCCCAGCATCAAAGCCTTTGGTCGGCAGGCTGCAGCTCGGGTCAGGGGTCAAGAAATGCATAGTCGACCAGTAACGTAAGTACGCGAAGACATCTCTCCAAGTGTACTGTTTATTCCTTTGCCAGTTGTGGCAGATTTTTGCACGAGTTCTGCTAAGATCGAAAATTGGAATGCAAAACAAAGGGCTCGTGTTGGTGTTTTGGGGCTCATTTCCACTTTGCGCAACCGCAAGCAACTGGGAGCCTACAACGGAGTTGGGTGTTGTAGATATTGTGATGTCAAACTGTCATTGTGCAATGGGATAACGTGTGAATATGTTAAATCGTGTTGATTTTTCTGATATTGCCAGTATACTCTAGGAGGCGGTCAGGGTGTAAAGACAAAAGGCAGGCATCGTTGAGAAAGTGTAAAACAATCGGCTACAATTTTTAGAGATTTTAGAGATTAGAAGAAGCAGCAATTGTAGAAAAAATTCAGAAAATGCAGTGTGAAATTTTTTCATTGCAAAAGTAATATTTTCAAGTTGAAATGCTGAAATGCAATAAACGTTTTGTTTTAGTTTAATCTTTTGTTATATTAAATGTAGCCGTTTTCAGTAATGTACGAGTTACAAAAGCTACATTTTTATGTCAGGCAATATTGGTTCCATCAGGCATGTGGCAATGTTTTGAAATTAGGAGACATGGCTGCTAGAAATTCGAAATTTTTAAAAAAAAAACTAACTAATTGGTTAAATCTAACAAATTTTCGCCATATCTCCAGTTTTAGGCCTATATAATTAGCAGTAGATTTAGCATCCCTTAAATAGGCGTACAGGAATGTCATATTTATGCATTTCAGGGAAATTATTTTAAAAACTGCAAGAGTTAGGGAAGTTAAAACTTATTTCTGTGGAAACACAGTAGGACATCAAGAAGTTGACCAATTCTATCAATAATCCTAGGCCTCAAGGAGGTAGACTATCAAATGCATCAAGAAAGTCCATCAAAAGTCGCATTTTTGACGGACTTCCATTATGGACAGTATAGGTTTCGAAAGTTCAATTCAATACAACTCGGTACCCTGAAATCACCAATCACACCCTTCAATTTTCTCCAGCTATTAAATACATATAGAATTCGAATATTTAAACAAATTACGAGACATGGTGGCTAGAAATTGTCAATTTAACCAAAAACATTTTAAGTTTGCTGCTAGGATGTTCTTCAGATTATTTCGATAATAAATTTGTTGTTCCATCTCTGGTTTATGTAAATTTGGCAAAAAGTATACACGATTCATGATTGGCATATGCTATAGTTTTTGCATTTGCAGTGTTCAGGATGGCACTTTTTTTAGATTAGGAGAATTTAAATGAATTGAACTGTATAGTCCAATTTGATTTGGTTGATTCATGAGTTTCGCAAATGGAAAAATAGATGGCGCTGTAGGTTTTGGGTGTGTAATGGACAGTTTTTTTTGGATAACTGCCATTTTCTGCATCACAAAAAAGTGGGAAAGGAGATTTGAATGCAGGAAAAGAGCAAACTACTCAAGATACAGCTATTTTTCATTTCATCTGTATGATATTTGAAGTAATTTCGTGCAGAAATGTTAAGTTTTGAGCACTCACTTTTCGATGATTTTGTTTTTGGCATCTGGCCTGGCATCATAGAAAAACCTCTTGTATTCGTCCAACCAGACTTCGGCAATCCTCTTGGAATTCTTCAAATAGGTGTTCGCATTTCCACCCGGGAACGTGTAAGGATGTTTCTTGCGGAACACGTGCCCAACCCGACTGCAAGGAACCACTTGCAGACTTCCACCACACATCCACGTTTTCAGTGAGATTTCTGTGAAAGGAAGCACCCTGTATAAGCACGATGACTTTCAGATGGGCTGTTCAGGAAGTATGTCACATTGTTGGGATCATGCAGATGTTCATGAAAATACTAAAAATTACACTAGTCAGTTGGCAAACAAAAAATAAAAGTTGCTGAAATTATCAGACATAATATTCGGAAAAAAAATGTTGATTATCGAATAGACAAAATACCTCAGCATTTTGCTCAAAATTTAACTAAAGCTCCCATTTGTGCAGTTAGTAAATTGTTGCATCTATTGCATATGTGTATTTTCTCGTAACAATGTTCAATGTTCAAGGATGATCATAAATTCTACCCTAACTGCCATCAAAGCTATCAATTGAAGCAAGCAAATTTGTGGAAGAGATTAATAATAAAATTATAAATTTAAAAAACTAATCTAGATTTTTTATATTAAAATGTGTGCTTATTGCTAGTTCCTTATTAAAATTTGTGTTAACCTGGTGTTTATCAACAATGGACAATAAATCTAGCATTTTTGCATTTGTAATGGTCAGGGAAGTTTTTTTCAAACCTGAAAAAAGTAAGGAAAGTTGAAAATTGACTTTCTGGAGGAACACTCGTATGGAACAAAATAATCGATAAACATAATAACTAAACAAATCAACCAAACTTATACAGGGTTCCCCCAGGAAATTACGTTTTCAACTTCCCTGACTTTATCCTGATTTTTCCAAGTTAAAAATGCTGCATTTATTGTTCATTGTTTTCTAAACAATGAAGACAGGTGAAGACAAACTTCAATAAGGAACCAGCAATAGAGCACACATTTTAATAAAAAGCCTCAACTTTAGATTAGTTTTTTCAAATTTACAATGTGTACAAATTTACAAATGTACAACTACAATTGATCTATTCCACGGAATTGCTTGTTTCAAATTGATAGCTCGAGTATCTTGACTTCTATATCAACAGATTTGTTAAATTTCCCGGTCTCTAAAATAAATAAAATCTTTTTTGACTTTTCCAGACCTTTCCAACTTAACTGACGTTTGCAGGTTTTTCAGGTCTGGGGGAACCCTGTTATATTCAGGGTTCATACGCACCTGGAAAGTCAGGGAAGAGCAAAATGGTCTGCGCGAGTCAGGGAAAACTACGTTTTTTTTGCTGTAAAATCAGGGAAAGTCAGGGAAAATAAGTTTTTTCAACAAAATAAA
>JAQFYZ010000658.1:0-36178 GCA_034695085.1 Cylindroiulus punctatus | reverse complement strand
CCTGTAAATCCTGCAATAACTGATCGATGGCGACCAGGCCACACCCCCAGTTTGTTCTTTGAGCGAAAATACTATAGTGTGGTCACTATGATACTTAAAAAAAATAACGAAGCTAGTAGTACATGTACACGTGGTACCTAAACTTTAATGTTTTTTGTTGTTTTTTTGTGCGAAACTGTTCACAAACGATAGCGTTTTAACCTAATGTTTTTCTAAATAATGAAAAAGATCCAAATTATAAGTGATCATTTTGATTAACCCTATCCCCTTCTCTTTTTTCACCATTAGACTACCCCCGCCCCCTTTTCCAAGGATGATCACATAATAGTTGATCGCCCCCCAACTGTAGAATGTGGATGAATTGTTCGAAATATTATATGGATATTATCGAAAAATTAATTTTTTAACTGTTGGTTGACGACAATCAAATATTACGTATGTCATCACTTTAAAGGGATTTTCGACACTCCCTGCATGTCATCATTTGTCAACATTGCCAGACCCCACCCCCAAGATGATGACATAATACTTGGACGTCCCCTTCCCAACAATAGGGCACATCCAGGAAGGTGAAATAACAGTGTGTGTGTGATTTCAAGGTCTTTAAACATAAGGGAGTTAAGTCATTTGGGCTTTCCTTCTGGCAACTGGTGCAAGAAAGAATGCACCGCCATGGCGGTTGTGGGCTTGGCATCATTTTAATTATTTATTTTTGGAAGACGTGATGGGGGATTAGGGGGCTGCAGGCGTCATTGAGAAGACCCCACAAAATTCGCAAATCCCCTCGAAGATGCAGGCGAGACGATCTGAAGGTACAGCGCATGGTGATCATTTTTACTAGCAGGGACTATAACGGAATCAAAATCTTCCACTTCCATCATGAGCTTTTTGAGCTGAAACAATAACAAAAACAGCTCGTTTTCGTGCTCCAGAATGGAGATGACCGATTTGGGGCTAAAACGAGCGTATCCTATGGAGATGTTCGGTCCGCTCTCCAGATTAGAGCCTGAGTACCAGATGTTTTAAGTGGCTGGCTGTGCAGCATAGGGATGGATGCAGGCAAGAAGATAAAAATGTTGCGTAGGCAAAAGCGTATAATGGGGAGATGACAGACTTCTGGGGGGAGGGTGGGGGGCGAGTCTCGTCCCAAAACGAGAGTTTTTCCTCGTCCCGGGTCCATTCGGTGCCAGGTTTTCGGTTGCTCCGCATGGATTTTCTGGGTTTGGGATGAAGCAAAAACGGATGTACGTGTATAGTTTACGGCCCGCACCCGCAGCCCCTGCACCCTCCCCCTACGTCATCAATGCACCCATGGTCTACTATGTGCCAGGTCTGTAACGTTTCTTACTTGATTGCTAATCTTCGCTCGCTAATCCATGTAGCACCACAATGTCGTACCCCCTTCAGTAGTTTTACAGGACAAGCAAGTTTTTGTAAATCGTTTTGCCATTGAGCTCCATTGTTTCAGAAGAGACGAACCTGCCAACCCTGATAAAATAGAGTAAAACTATGAGATTCCAAGATGTCTTTTTTGCTGTAAGTTGGAGACAATGTCGCTGGACGTAATACTGTCTTAAACCGGAAATTGGGTGATTTTTGAGTTCTGTCACTGCTGAAGCGAGGATGCGATATGTGCCAAACGCATGTGTTGATTAGTGAGATAATCAAAATTGTTGCAACATTGGTCATGGTGTCTTACAGTAACGTTTATTCGAACGTTTATTGAAGTCATAGTGTCATTGTTGAATAATTTCTTGATGGTTTGTGTGCTTGTATGAAAACATGCAGTGTACATGTACGTACAGTGTACATTAGGATATTGTGCAGTAACACGTACAATATGTGCGTTAGCTTAAAAAACGTTGACTTTCTTCGCCGTATCTTCAACAGAAGTGCATCACCCATTTTTGGTAACAGGTTCTTGTTTGTGTTCAGATTTATCAGATATTGGCGACTAATCAATGCATCGAGCTTTACTTATGTTATGTCCAAACACATTTACCATGTTAAAGGGATGTGCATCATCAATATCACCAAAATGATGTTTAAAAATTTAATTTTCTTGTGGGCATCGTGTTTACGGGTAATGGTGAGGATCCATGTCCCTGGTGTATTGCACATTTATTTCTATTTTTATGCTGCTCTATGTCCCGTTATGACTCCCCTTCTCTTTAACCCTAAGTCACTGCCCTTTTCTATAAACAACCGTGAAAACTGTTTTCGAAAAGTTTTTCCCCTGTACTTAGTTGCTATAGTTACAGCCGAAGCCATGTATTCTCCGTAAAACGGATTCGTGCAATGTTATGATTGTTACCCAAGGTTTGGTTTTTCGATCAGTTTTTGTAGTAGATGAAAAAACAGTGAGATTTTTGAACCAACTTAAAAAACAAAAAATGAAGGACTTGCAATTAAATTAATACCATTACTATGAACGAATATCGTGTGAAAATGTGATGCAAATGATGCATTTTTGGTGGGAAACTTGCAATACTTTAACGTCCTTTAAGGCGTTCAGTGTAATAGAATTTTTCCTCTTATAAAATGGCATCAGCACATGTAGTTCAGTATTCGTAAGTTTAAAAGTACATGTTCTGGAGCGCCCTTTCACCACTTTTCTGTTTCGTTGAAAGTGATTTTAATTGAAGAGGGGTTGTGTAAATTGCAGCGTGAGTGTCGGAAGACAAAGCACTACCATATTGTGTTGTTTGTACGTCAATAAAATGCCCCTCAAGTGTTTCACTCGACGTGTTTAATTAATGCGAAGGATGTGTAAAATGTAAGATGAGCGGCCATTAGACGAAGTGCAACGATGGTGTATTTGCTCCTGAAGAATGGCTCAAAGTGAAAATTGCTAAGTCTTTACTTTGACCACTGGCGATGGCCATTCTCAGTTTGGTGTGGCTCGGATGAAATTGACACGAAAGCCTCTATTTTCTGAAAACAGATTCCGAGGCCATTTGGATGGGGTTGTTTCGCAAAAAGCGTCGTTTGGCTTTTTTCATGTCCGATGGAATATACTCGCTATTTCCATCAATTTTTTATGATATACAGTATGTGGGTTTGTTTATGAAAGAAGTTTATTCGTGTACGGTGTAGTTGAGGAAGAACTGAAGGTGGCTTTAGAAGCATCTTACAATAGTTTGAGCAGGAATTGACAGAAGCTTTTTGAGAAGGAAGTATTACTTTTAAGTAACTTGAACAGGATTTGACAGCGACTTGAAGAGGAAATGAAACTGATTACAGAAGGAAGTGATAGCAACCAGAGTTGGTTGTTGCCCATGGCTTTAAGCTTAGAAGACACTGTCACTGACTTGAGGGGAAACTGTTACATGCTAGAAAGAAGAGCTAATAAGTTGGCGATTAGGAAAGGTTCAAATGTTATTGCTTCACATGTAAACTATGTTTTATGAAACAGCAGTGAACGTCATCATCACTGATATTATCGACTATTAGAATCGGTGACAAACTGTTTGAATTAGACTCCAATCACGATTTACATTTACGTCTTAAAATACCTTAAATTAAGAAAGCCATGCATGCAATCGTGTTCACCTACCGTTCACTTGAATTGAGGATGCTCGATTTGAGATTCGCCATGGGGATGTTTGATACAGGGCCCCAAAGCCGAGCTAGTTAATCACTGAATGTAAACAGTTTAAACAGTCCAAACTTGAGATCAGCACGTGATCAGATATACAGTAGTCCACTCATTTGTTTATTGTGCTAAGTGCTTGCTTTCATTTGTTGTAACTCAATATCGTTTTGACGTCCAGAAAATAGCAAAAAGTGTGTTTCTCTGGAATTTTAGGCCCGGCGGTTTTTTTCTGGTGTGCTATTGGCTGTTATTTAATTTCGTTTTTCGTTCTTCTTATTTTTTGCAGAACGGAAGTTGTTCGTTGGCATGCTTTCGAAGAAGTGCAATGAGAGCGATGTGCGAATCATGTTCTCGGCATTCGGAGGCATCGAGGAATGCACTGTCTTGAGAGATTCCAATGGCCAAAGCAAAGGTAAGGGTAAGCTTGATCGTATTATTTATTAAATATTCTTGTGTGTTGTCCGTACATTTTTGTGATAAAGATCGGAAAATTAATCGTTATCTCTATATTGCCATACATTCCTGACCATTTCTGTAATTGTGCCTGACCATGGTTATACAGTTTGCAGACAACAGGGCAGTATATTAATTCTGACTATTTGGAGTGAAACGTGGAGATAATCCATATGTACATGTAATTGTCAGTTGCAAATAATGTCAAGCTGTCAAGTCGACGATTACCATTCGAAACATAACCGAGAAACTTGTGCCAGCTCTATTACAGGGTGTCTATTGTGCGTGAAAGTCATTGCATGTTTTCCTTGTACTAGTTCATTCACTGAAGATATTAGAACTGTCAGTAGAGCTTGAGAAGAACTTTTAATTTGATTATTATCTGACAATTTCTTGCCTTTGATACCTTATTAGTAGAGCATGTAAAGTTATCCTTTGGAATCCACTTGCAGATGGTATTGTTAGAGCAACAAGTTCTGTAGTAAAAGTCGCTATCGGCCTCCAGATCATTGTTGTGATTGGTGGGATGGTATCATACATGTATGATATCAAAGTATTTAACACTATTATTGTTTCACGTTTCATTCTCAAGGCAACTGTAACATTGTCTGACACATTGTTGAGATTATGAAGACAAATTTTGTCTTCCCATTATTGGTGACTTTCGTTATTGCCAAGCCCAAATTACTTAGCATGATGAGTTTGTTGATGCTGTAATTTTTGTCACGTTTTTAACGCTTAGTGGTCTTTATTTTACGCTAAAAAGAAATTACGTGACTTTTTCAGTATATTAGTCTCAACTTAATCGGGTTGCCTTTTGCCACGTGGGAGAATGTCTTTACACAGGTTGCTCATCTAGGTCGTAAACAGCACAAACTGTATTCGTGTTGCGTCAAGGGATATTCTTAGATCTTCATGAGGTTGAATGACGGTTTAGGGAAAATGTAAAGCTTATATTTGGAAACGCGGGATTACAGCTTTGAAATCTTCCGAAGTAATTCGCTTTTTTAAGCATTGTAAATGTGGTTGCTGGCGCTGCTTATTCAAAGTTGTAATGAATTGCGAAACATTTGCGTCGCAACATGAAGTTTCATTTCTGAGTTCAAAGTCCCATAACATAAAAACCTCAACTCATCAAACTATCCCTCGGACTCATCAACTCCTCACACTCATTTTTTTTATTAAATAGGGCCCTGGTTACAGTAAGTCTACCTTTACGTTAATGGATCTGAGGGTTAGGTCAAGATTAAGTCTATATTTTCATGTATATTCTCACATTTCTATTTTTAGAAAAGGCTACATATGCATGCTGCATCCCAATTATGGCATTACGCTTTCCCAATACGTTAATCTTATTCTGAAGTTTGAACCTTGATTCTGCTAGGATCCAGATAGAATTAATATCCTGAAATAATGAGACGAAAATATCAAATCTCGCGTCCCCATTTTTTTGGATCTTACGACCATAAGCCTGTGGGCTCATTTGGGATAAGTTGCATCAATTTCAGATTTTGTCAGTTTTCGGTTTGACTTTTTTTTGCGCTACTTTCAATTCTCCCGGGATGGTATTATGCGCAGTTGCATTTTGCAACGGTAACTAGGCTGATTATCTGGTCCCTATGGACCCTGTAAGCATTTTTGGAAACAGAACGATCCTTATGAAGAAGATTACTCTCGATTTCTATAAAGGTAGATCCAGGCATCACTTGTCTGAACAAATTTAAGTTAATGGTGGATCTGGGAACCCCAGTCATGCAGCTCCATGATGGCTTATGGGAAGTCTCCTTGGGAGCTACTTTCAAATATAAACGTGCGTGCCATTTCGCATTATTTCCACGCCACATGACGCAGCTGTGGGGTATCACATAGCGGGTATTTTCGGCGATATTTCAACTTCCTGTGATATTTTTTAATAAATGATACACGTTATGAGGTTTTTGGGGTGCTTCAGAGGTTACATGTAGGCCTTTGGCCGTGTTTATACCCCGAGTAATTTTAGCCTGATTGCGCACATGTTTGCCAAATTTGAGCATTTTGAGGTATGTGGCTGTCAGAGATATTGCATGTTTTGAGACTTTTTCACTCAAAAATGCTTGATTTTCCATCTGGACGTCTCTGAAACAGGCGTCTGGGGTCGAGGGGAGCTGGTAAAATGCAATATGTGCATAGGCATGCATACTCTCAAAGTTACGGTAGTTCGAAAGTTTGGGAACACTGCCTTAGCCCATAGCAAATACCATTAGGTAACATAATGTATTATAAATTTAAACTTTTCTATACATTATGCCCTATTCATCCTTGGAAACTATAAGGAAGTTGGCTTCTCCTAACGGCTCGTAGGCTGGCAGTGTTTGCCTAGTGGTTGAACAGCAACATGAAAAAATTACTTTTTAGGTAATTTCGGTTAGGTTTAGGGAAAACAAATCTTTAAAGGGATATAAGTATTCCCTAGAAGGGATGTATGGCAATAATTAAATAGATATGCAACCTCATTTTAACTGTTTCAAAAAACCCACTGACATAAAAAATGATCAGGTTTTCATTTTAATAATTGGGACGTTGTCATCGTTAATCATCGCGTTGTATGTTATTTTTATTTCATAATTTTTTTCTTTGAAACTGAATATTTATCATGATTTTGTTTTTAATTTCAGGGTGCGCTTTTGTAACATACGCTTCACGACAATGTGCCATCAACGCCATTAAAGCCATGCATCATTCACAGACCATGGAGGTAAGCTATCGACTATTAATTGCCTCAAATTTATTGCGCAATCAGTCAGGTTTAGATACGCCTACGCACAAACTATTATGCATGACAAAATCACTCGCGTTTAATAATCGAGAGATTAAACGAACTCCTGGGAACCCCCTTGTTATTTCGCTTATTTTATGTTCGGCCAGTTTCATTAGCGCACGAAAAATAAGATCATTACTTTCATTTGTTTATGATGCTCCGTAAAGCTTTTGGAGGCTTATTGATTCGTTTACTCAAATAAGCCACATCATTAATAATTTTTTCGCTGATAATGTAGAAAATAACTGGAGTACTTGTTTGTCGTTCAGGAATCCTTACAGATATTACATAATTTTTCCTCCCAACATCCCCCAAATGTAAATCCAATTTTTTAAATACGGTTTTCGATAAGAAAAACAAGATAATTAAATACACGTTGCTAAGAAACACTTTAGACATAATCCGAATTGTTACGGTGGCATTTTTGCTCTTTTTGATCGACTCATTGACTTGGAGAGGTTGATACGAGCGATGAAGTCATGCGAAACTTGCATCTTTTGTCAGCTGCTTTGCAACATTATACACTGGTTTAATATAATTTGGCTGGGTTGGCTAATTATATCGAGATCGCATGATTCACTCATTATCTTCTTGAGTGCTCCCTATTTGCTTCTTGCAAAAATGCTCACTGATAACTAATTATTTGTAAATTGATCCTAACCTGAAAAGTCAAAACTAGCGTGCTATTTGTCGACTTTACTGATACGCAAAATAATAATGTTATGATTTACGTCCATGATTATATTATGGTATTTAAGGTTGTAATTTACAAGCCATGTACATGTAAAATAGGATTTTATTACGAAAAGGGACAGTTGGTACTTTTGTGGGCTTTATTTAGCAACATTTCTTATTTTGTGGCTTGTAAATTTATGATTTTTGAATTCTCAAAATACGCCATACAATAAGTAAGGCGAATTCCTAATCACTACAAGACATCTTTCGATGAATTTGTTGTATTGGATTTAATTATACTGTTTGCTTACCTTAACTTGTCAGCTGTAATTTACTGTTGGGAATAGCAGCTGTTCATAAGCATTACAAGGAATGGAGGAAGGTTTTTCTTCTTGTCAACATGCTATGTTGATAAATATATTTTTAACTTGAATCTCGTTTGCTCGTTGGCAGAAGAAAGAACGTTTTGGTTGAATGTTTAGAAAACGTCGTTATGCAGTGTTGTCCACCTTTAGCGGACATTGCAGGCAGAAAATGAACACTGTTAGGACTATTTTAAGAAATTCATTGGTATTGGTCGTTTGAAGAATCTCTCAAACTGACGTCATGATACGATAATCAACCTGAAACATGGTTGTGTGGCTTGTATATGTAGACTTCAGAAATGTAGAAATTGTAGAAATTATTGAAATTATTTCATGAATTGCAATCGAAATGTCATCCTATATAAAAGCTGGTACTTCATCTGGTATCATGTCATTCAGTGAGATTTTTATCGACTTAAAATTTTTGTTTCAACAACGAATTTCAATTGAAATGACAGAATCAGTCGAGATTAATCCTTGAATCCTATTCAAGTTATTTTTTCCCTCTTTGTTAAAGATTTATATTTTAAGTGATTCCATTTGTCCCTACTGTGGAATCAACTTCGTATTTTTTTCCCGAAGAATTTAAAGCTGGCTTTTAATCATAGATGATTTAATTCGTTGGTAGACTTTATATACTGTATACAGTAGCAGACGTTTCAACCATTACTCTGTAACAATATGAACGCTCAAGGAAAGTGGAAGGTCGATTGAACACCATTAATACATGTTTATGGTTCGGTTTGCTAAATACATGTGGACAGCAATTTTACTGGAGAAGCACATTATCTCGGTATTTTTTGCTAGATAATGTAAAGATTTTTCTCGTAAAAATACCAAAATAATCTTTCTGCAATTTCAGGCAAGCATGCTGGGAAATATAATTTTGTTTAAATAAATAAATGAATGTATTATTTGGAATTTCTTCACCAAAGATAATACAGAGTGATCATTAAACCAGTAATTCATTTAGTTCAACTTTTTTCCAAAACAAACTTGAAACAGATTTATGGTTGCCACTTGCTCCTTCCCTGAGGATAGTATTCTGTATTCTGCAAATCTGCTAATCTGTTACAAAACTATGCCCCGGACGTTTGTTTAACTGGTTGTTATGGACATTCGCTTTAATTTAATCCGTGACTTCGAAAACAAATCTTGAGGGATGCTCTATTTCATGGCGGCTGATCTATTTTCCACCATCTCAGCTTTAAGCTCCCCTCTAATCTGATTCGCTTTTTGGCTTCAGTCCCGTTTCATGTCATACTGTATTTGATGGTTTACACAAGCCAATTATAAACAAGAATGTACCATACGCCAGATTAAATTCACAATTAAGATTACACACGAATGCATTCATGAGCTAAAATCAGAGGCGCCTTCCTTCCTGCTTTTGGCCCGTGCACCACTCAACATTGTCAGCCTGTGGACTAAAAAAAAACTTGCATTACAGTAACAATTACAATCTTGGTCAATCTTAACGTGTATGATTTCCAATCGTTCATACAATTGTCTTCCACTCCAAGAAAATTTAAGTAATTCCTTGACTTCCCAGGTTCTTCGTGATCATCATGAAAATGTTCCATCCCGTAGAAAAACTAAACACTTTTCATTGCTAAACTTAATAGTCGCATCCAAGTGCTATTTATAGGTGTACTTCGGTATACACTGTATGCTCTGCTCCAGCGTATACTTTGCGAAGGTGGGCTTATCCTAATATATTATATATTAAATATTTTATTATTATTATTAGCTTATTATATTATTATATATATATATATTATATATATTATTAATTATATTAAATATACTATATATTAAATACTCAAAAGAATAAAAAGGATAATTTTTGACGACTTGGACAGGTACATTGGACAGGACATTCGCTTTTAAAGTTTCATCGAATAGCTTTCTGAAAACGAATATGTTACACGCTCAGCCGCAAACGTTTTTAATAGTACTGTTCGGTATATCATTTCATTACCGGTTGTATTTATTTATTTTTCAATATTTTTTCAGGGCTGCTCTTCTCCGTTGGTGGTGAAATTTGCAGACACGCAAAAGGAGAAAGACCAGAAGCGTATCCAACACATGAGTGCCCTCTGGAACATGACAAACATCAACCTTAGTACATTGAATCCTCAATATTTAGCCGTAAGTTGATATTTTGAATTTTTAATAGTTTCTTATTTTTTTTTATTATTCTCTTCGTCTGTCCTTCTCAAAATATGTCGTAAGTCACAAAAAGATGGTCTCTAAAAACTGTGTAGAGGAGCATTGAGTTCACGATTTCAATTAGCAGTCCTCATTAATCATAAATTAGGAAAAAAAAATTGGCTTCGACTCACGTTATTGAAGCAGAAGCTTTGCATAAAAATGTAAGGTGAAAGTTAGTAATGTAATTGCCAAATGCACAATACCTGGAAAACAGAGAATTCAGGAAATTAAAATCGGGGGAGGGTAATCAGGGAACTTTCACTTGGTTTTTTCAGACCTGGAAAACCTGGAATTGTCTAAAATATTGGGAAGACCAGGAAAAGTCATGCAAAATGAATTTACTTTGAAAACGTTTACTCGACAAATCGATAATAAGCTTGATTTCTAGCACAAAAATACACAAAATGCACGCACCAAGAAATAACCAAAAAATTCTGTGAATCTAAATTTACTGTTTCCTTATGAAACTTTGTGTTCTACCGTATCTCCTGTTTAGAAACATCTTGAGTACTGCCTTTATATAGTTTAGCCATTGTTACTTCGTATGCTAGTAAGTAATTTTCCTTCTTCGAGTTTTATTCACTGCCTACTGTTAAACTTTTGCCATGCTGTTTTCGCCATATAGTAGGTACATAAATCCTTGGGAAAAAAATTCTTAAAAAAAACAGCGCCCTGGCAAAATATTTGTATTAATAAATTCTAGGAATCGCCATGTGCGTCTAATAATAGCTTTTAAGGGTAACATTAAACGTGTTATGGCTTGCTTTTCTATGACGACGAATTTTTTTGATCCCTTGGGAAAATATGCTCTATACTTTTTAATGCATGGATATTCGCCATCGAAATTGCTTCGTTTTTTGTTTCTTTTTTGTTTGGCATGTACGAGCTAGCTCGTAATATCAAATTGACAAAAAATTCTGAATTTGATGCTTCTCGTCACTTCTATGCGGAATAACCATAGCGACGAAAATATCATTCAATTAATTTTATAAATCGTATTTTTCGTGTGCCTTTCTAAAAATATCAGATTATGTTTTCGTAAATTTTTTTACTAACGAATGGTTTTGACTATGGCAAAGGAATGCTTTTTTAGTCCATTCAAAGTAGCCGATACTAATTTACAGGGTGTCCACAAATTACTATTATAATACCCAAAATATATAACGAAAATTTTCATAATGAAACCACATACTGTCCTTAGAATTTAAGATTATTTTGTTTATGTACTATTAGCCAATAATTCGATATGTAAGATGTAGTATGGATTTGTTGAATTTCCCTGATTTTTTTTTTAAAACTTAAGCCATAGTTGAAGTTCAAATCAATCTACCCTTAAAATTTCAAACCTAAATTTTCATGACAATTCCAGGTTTACAGGTCATAGACTGTGCATACTGCACAGTATGCTTATGCGTACTTTGTAGGCGTGCATTGGGGCATTTCTTTCATTAATATTCCCTATTGGCCTCGGTTTAGGATGTTGTTTTGAAAGCTTACACAAACGGCTGGTGGACTTAATTTGGCACTTAGTAATGGGTAGAGTACATATTCCCATTTGACACAGAGCCTCTGTATGTACGTCCATTAAATGTTTGTTGGCTCTCTCTCTCTGTGTAATTTGAAAAATGCGTCCTCGTTAATCGTCCCACTGCTGCACCATAACTTAGCAGCCATGAAATGTAAGTTAGTTTGCGTTTTGGGTGTTGTCCTCATCGGCCAATTCATTTCATTAAGACCGAGCAAGAAACTATCAGGACCCCATTACTCCACGTGTCAGGTGTCACTGAAGCAATTGATGGGTGTTGGTTTAATAGTTGTGAGACCTATTGTATGATCTGCCTTAGGTCCACTTAATAAGTTAATACCGCTAGTGGACTGCCACTGAAGTCCCCCTGTACGACTTAATGAACTTTATGTAGTGCTGTACTTAATTTCATGAGAAAAATTACCTTCTTGTTTGTTCTTTGGGCAAGTTTCTCTCATGTAATTAATTGCCTTTGGCCGCCTGCTTGTCACTGCTTCTTGCTTGAGTGCAATCTTTTGGACTTGATAGGAACCAGACGCATACTTCCAGTACGAGTACCGGCACGATGTTGTCTTAGTAAATATTTAATCACTCGGAACTGCGTGTAATTAATAAGAATTATAACTTTCTACGCTGCATCAAACATGCTGCTCTCGAGTTTTATTGCATCTAATTTAAAATTTCGTCTTGCATTTTTGCGTATTTTTCGTTAATATTTTCAATCAGTGATTTGAAAGCTGGTCTCCCTGTGGAATTTTTCTCGTGCATTTTTAATGACGGTAATTTCAGAGCGAGCCAAGTGAAAATTATTAATTTAAGCGAGCATTGTTTAACTTTAATGAAGTGCATGCATGCGGCTAAATAAAATATCATAGTTGGCCCGTATGGGTAAAAAGTCTGGCGCATTTGAGAGATACTGGTGCATGCAGTATTTGTACGTTGTGTGGGTGTGTTCAGTATATACTTAGATATTGTTATGAAACGTCTTGTGAAACAAGGAAGGCTCCTGAAGGTACGCCACCCAAATAGTCAAATAATGATACATAATGTTTATACGACACATGACGCTATACTATATGATAGTTATGATCTAAATTAGGGGATACCTAATAGCGCAAACTATGCTTCGACGCCCCCGAATGATGCCATATAGGGTTCTGAAGATTACGAACAACTTGTGACATCATACTTGAACGTCCACATACTGACGGATGTTTGCGCAGGGGATGGGAGGGGGAATATGAAAATCACAAAAACGTTATGACATAATATTTGAACGTGCCCAAATGTAGATTGTGCACGGATGATGGCATGGGGATCGACGTTGAAATTCCCGGAGAAGACTCGAAGTGCCCCAAAAAATTGATGACATAATGCTTGAATTTCCCCCAATGCTGATATAGGAGAGTCTGAAAATAACGAATAAGTGATTGAACGTTCTCTTAATTAATAGTTTAGTATGGTTGGTCACCTATTTATTGTTATGCATATATTGCTAGACATCAGACTGTATGGGTTACTCTGTTAAACCTGCAAATTTGAGGAGAAAGTAGTGAGTACTTGAGTGCCCCATCTCTTTCAAAAATAGTCCATCGCTGCCGTTGCCTTATTCCCATTGTCGTTTTCAGTTTTCCCAAATCTAGTTTCTTGGCTACGACTCCTTTGGGTGTCGATTATTCTCCTATAGCATTTTTGCCCAAGACTGCGCGAACTGTTATTTGTTGGCCAATGTCCCATTAGCTTGCGCGTGCTGTAAAATGGGGCTGATTTACGAGGCCTATTATTGCTTTCGCGTTTAAAATATGCCGAATTGGGACGTGTTTTAAGCGGGGCTTTTGTAAAGAGTGCAACTCTTCTTTTTCATGCCTTCCTCGGTGTGTAATTCTGTTTAATGCACTCTAAGCTGGCATTGTTTCTACCTAATCAACGTGTAAATTATGAAGGGATTTTTCCGGGCATATCGAGATCTGATTATGCTCGCTGGGAAATTTTACGCCTTGTTTATACGCCGATACCGACTATTATTTTTTGAGATGAAATCTGCGCCTCAGCTGCTGCGCTCTTTCTCCAAATTGAAATTAAGACGTTATTATGCCATCGCAGTTAATTGAATTTGGCGCGAACACAATGCGTTCGCTTTTTTTCCCAACTGAAATTATGCTTTGGCATTTTTGAGGTTTTCCCGATGATCCTGCCAGAGAGATCTTGCTTTTGCTCTTTATTGACTCTTTGAGTAGACTCGCCGAGTCCTGTGGGGACCCCTTCTTGCTCATCTCATTTAGATATAACTTATTACGTTAACTTTCACTGCCTGGATTTGCCATCTAATTGAATCGGACGAAAGGGTGAAAGGATTTTGATTTTTATGCAAATGAGTTGGGAGTGTGCGCTGAAGTGCGCCCAATGAGCTTCGTGGGCTATAAGGACTTGCGGAATTAGGCTTGCCCAATTTCCCCCAAACTGTTTGTCCGTTGGTCTGTGATGAATTTGGTTGAAGAGCAGAAATGAGCCTATTGTTCCTGACATGGTTGTGGGCAGTTGGGTTTCCAGTCGTCAGCAAAATGTCTAATGTCAGAGCTCCACTAAGGTGTACGCTTTTGAGTAGCATTATAATGACCCAAAATCACTGGCAAGCGCCTACCGAAATGTAAACAGCAATGCTTTTACGCACGAATAGTTTATTTTACTCGCCTACATTTGAAAATTGTGTGCAAATCATAAACAGCGTGCAAAATCTTCTCAGTGAGTATTGATTTGCATCTGTGTTCATAGTTGGGATGCTGTAGCTTCAATAACGTGAGTTTTGGCTCAAGTGAAAAATATTTAATGTACCCTGTAGTGCGTTTTTGGCTTCCCTTCTTATAATCAGATTGGCTCACAATGATGGGACATTAATTAACTCACGTAGGGTATGGTAATATGTATACCTGTATGTAGTTTTTTGATATTGTACGTCCCTGTGTTATATACAGATCGTTTCATAGTTTTTTTTCCATTTCGTCATTATTTGTTGTCTTAAACCATATTTTCCTTCTTTAAATATCAATTAACAAACACTAAAAGTTGCCCTTTCCTATAAAAATCGCCTCCTGTGCAGTTGGCGAAATTGGTAAGTACTGTCTACCATCAACCGAGCGTAATTGAAAACCTTCATTCAATCTGCACAACTCTTCTTCTATTGAATCATTTGTTTTGTCATGTTAAGCCGTATTTTAATATCACCTATGCTAATTAGATTTTAGGTTATTTTTCGCACATTGGATGTCATATTTTGTTCAACGTCATGCTTGGCAATATGTATAGTTACAGTAATAATTGGATTCCTTTGAAGATTGTTTTGAGCTTTGCTCAGATGCTTCATAGTTTTTAGACTTTCGTTAACCATGTTGTTCCATAGTATAGTTTTAAACTCTGTATTAGAATATAGTTTTAAACAAAATGCCCAAAGGATATCCTTCAATTCATGATCTTTATGTCCCAGCAACGATGACGAGGTTTCAGAAACCATGCCAAATTGTGCAATACTGAAGATGTTTTGCTGGTGTTAAAAATGAAACTTGACAACTGATTTTAGTTTGTATGGTATTACTAAAAATACAAATTTATCATTGTCCTACCCTCAATATAATAATTAATTTAAAATAAAAAACTGTCAAGTCGTTACAAGGACCAAATATTAGAAACAAAGTTATACGACTAAAAAATTTATTTTTTGATGAGGGTATTGAGACTTCATGATCACCCAGTGCATGCACACAAACTCATGTCCAAGTTACACGCTTTTAACTGCCGGATGTCAAAATGTGATTCTAGGCAAATCGCATGGGTCTGATACGACACCCTGTAGTTTTATTAAAAAATGAAATCTGGTGTTGATAAGTTTGCTTTCGCTAAATATTTCTCACATATGCTGACACTATTTTCTCTCTAGATTGTGTTTATGAAACTAATTAAGTTTCGTTTTCGTGCACCTTCTTTTCGTGGCATGTTTGTTGAATTTGTTTTCATGTGTAATTTAATTACGACCATTATTAAGTGCAGCTCTATCGACCTGTTTGTAGTGCATTCCTTATGGATTTTAAGTTAGCTGCAGTGCAAGGGTCTATTGCAATTTGAGCCATAGCTTAATGGAAGTGGGAGCACGTACCTTTGCAGCGAACCATTCAATCACTTTCGTCACAGATTACACTTTAGGTCACTTTGATACCAAGATTGAAAAAATATACTATGATTATATGATAATGTAATAATTGAACGCTGAGCAAAGTGCCAATTAGATTTTGCAGTGGTTTTCTAGTATTGCTACTTCGCTTCTCAAGATTCATTTATTTATTTGTTATTTTATGTTTTGTATACTATTTTTTATAACAGTTGGATATTCTTTAATAATTGTAAACTTCGCTCTTTCCAGTTACTGCAACAGACGGCAGCGACAACTGGGAATCCAAATACGTTCACGAATATGGGACAAATTCCAGGAATGCATACAGGTACGATAATCACAAGTTGTACAAGTTGTGTGAAAGTTGGCAGCAAAAGTAAAATTATAGAAATTGTCGAATGTTTAATTCGAAATAATGATTTCTTAGCTATAAATGAGTATCTCAGATTACCTCTGGGTGACCACACTATCTGGAAAATAAGGGAATCGGGGAATTTTTTGGAATGTGAAATCAAAGTTGGGGGATATCAGGGAATTTTAATAATAAAAATACATTTTTCAGAGGTTGACTGGGCTTGTTTTTCTAGGTGTATGGAGAAGGAAGATACGTCTGATTAATGTTTAGTTAGTGCAAGTAATAAACTTGTAAAAATCTAATATACTTGTTATTCGATTTCATTTCATCGCAGATGCGTTCGTCAGTAAAAAAGATTATGGAAATTTAAAGTCGCATGATTTTCTTATAATCCCTCGTAGGCTAGCAGTGATTGCCTCTGTGTAAGGGGCAGCTTAATAAACATTACGTTTTTGGTTAGCTTTAAGACTAGGACAGGTGTCA
The DNA here is from genome assembly GCA_034695085.1 of Cylindroiulus punctatus. Classification (NCBI taxonomy): domain Eukaryota; kingdom Metazoa; phylum Arthropoda; class Diplopoda; order Julida; family Julidae; genus Cylindroiulus; species Cylindroiulus punctatus. The sequence continues at coordinate 19,554 of JAQFYZ010000658.1, read as the reverse complement.
TACTTGTGCACTTGTAAACTAAAGTATCGGAAACTTTTGAGTGTGCTGTATATCCTGCATATAAAATATATAAAAATGATGGTTTTTTTTGCAAATTAAGCGCTAATAACGTTATGGCTGTGGTGCATGCTGATCACACGAAACATTTTTATTCATGTCAGGTTAATATAAACTTAATATTTTAGGTATTATGCTCGTACTTACTGTAAAGCGTTTTCTTTAATGTTTAGGTGTCAACACTATAAACATGCAACAGTTAGCAGCAATTGCAGCGGCCCAATCCGTAGCCAATAGTAGTGCCCAAGGTGACTTTCCATAGCGTTTTGCAAGTTTCCCTGAAAAACATTTCTAGCAAAACCTGTAATATTTATCAATATATTTTAAATATTTTTATTTCAGGAATCCAGGGTCTTGCCGGTCAAAGTTTAGGTGGTTTGACACACGTCTCAAACTCAATGAACAGTGCATCAGGTAGCCAGAATGTTTCCGATGTATTTGATGTTGCCCTAACTTTTGTTAGGCAGCTACTTGTTTTCGTTATTACGTATAATTTTAATATACTGAAACTAAGTATTCAGGTGCTCATTTTGGGTATGTAGATTTCAATGCAGCAAACCTCCAGGGGCTTGCTGCATTAGCAAATATGGCTGCTGGGAATTCGGGTGCTGAGTATAGCAGTATTCTTCCTTCAACAAATTTCACAGGTTTGCACAAACTGTTTCTTTATTATTTATTCATTATGTTGGTTCCCATTGCTAATCCTGACTGTACCATGGTATTAATCCCACTCTTACATCAAAAAAAATTACCTCTGTTCCTTCTGATAAGGTGATATACATTGTGTTAAGTGAAGATAATTAGAAATTGGAAAAGCTGTATTAGTTGGCATAGTAATAGACTGTGAGAATGTCAGACTTTTCCTCACAGATCGTGGGATGGCAGAAATTGCCTGATGGTAAAGGAAGCATTTAAATCTGAAATTTCATTTTTAATTTAGTTTAAAACTTAAGTAATGCACCTATTTCTACAGCTGTGACAAGTGTCATGTTTGTATATTGGACAAGTGGGGTTGGAATATTATAAACATTTTGCACACATTTGGGCTGGGGACTGTTGGTATATCCCTGATCTGTACTAATAACATAATACGAGTTTAAATAGTAGCATTATCGGACTGATCGATAATCATTTACATTCCCACTCAATATGGTGTAACATACACACCGATCGGCACAACTGCTTTTAGTTTGTCTAAGCATAACATTTTTTTTATCCATGTTTAAGAATGTTTAATCCCAAAAAGAAGTGGAGTGTATTTTGGATCTGTTTCAGAATTCTTCCTAGGAAGAGTTGATGATATATGTAAGTTGTTCAGGTCCTCCAAGAAATAAGTTTTATTTTTTTTTATAATGAAACCTGATTAGGACTCAATACAATGAGCATGCAGAACTTGGCAGCTCTGGCAGCAGCATCCAACAGTAATAGTTCTAATCTAACAGGCATATCTGCATCTGGTAAGTCGGGGTTTTGCAAGTTTGCCCACATCGATTACTTTGCGTTGGATTAATTTTTGATTTTTGGACTGTTTGCTGTTTCAGGCAACCTTCCCGTCACAACATCTTCTGCCAATCATTTGAGCGGGTTGAGTGGGGTCAGTCCGGTCAGTTCCATGGCTCTGGGTATGACCACGAACAGCTTGCCCAACATGGCCGGAGTCAACGGATTAGGGTCCGCGAACATGGCGGCCAGCAATGGTCCCAGCCTAGAGGCCCTGACCCAAGCCTACTCCGGAATTCAGCAGTACGCAGGTAACCTCGGTAATATTCGTGATTGTCGCTCTTTAGTTGCATCTTTTGGAGTTGATCGAAAGCCTCGTGTTTTGTCTTTTAGCAGCTTTTCCAAATGCTTTCGCACAGACCAATCTTCAGCAAGCCTCTTCTCCAGCCGGAAAGCAGATTGAAGGTAACTTGCTAATTGGATCGTTTGTTTATTATGGCTCGGCTCTCTCCCTACTCCTCATTCTGAAACCCCTTTTCGATTTATCATTGATATGTTCCAACCCCCCTCCCTCCCTATACAATGACTCCTTTTAAACGTCCTCTACTCGCTAACTGATTGCTGTTGAATTTTTCTTGCATGCTAGTACTCATCTGTATGGCTAATAGTAAACATGCTCACTTTAACATTATAGTTTTACAACAAACATTAGGTCCTGATGGAGCGAATTTGTTTATATATCATTTACCTCAAGAGTTTGGAGACAATGATCTTGCCCAAACATTTGTGCCATTCGGAAATGTCATCTCCGCCAAAGTCTTTATTGATAAACAAACAAATTTGAGTAAATGTTTTGGTAAGCAAACTTTTACTTATTTACATTGGAAAATTAACTTGTTGGGTTTGTTTGTGTTTCTTGGCATAGATTCCCTGTTTTCCAATCGCTGAAGTTGGTCAGTTGTTCTGCAACTGATCAACCTGCATCTTACCAGATTGTTTATTTGAAATGTCATGCCATTTTCCGAACCATTTTTACCATCAGTTCAAATTAATTTACCGTTGCGATCATTTCACATGACAACAAAAGCTTTGCAGCAGTTTAAAAATTTAAGAAATCTACTCGTAGTTTGTATAAAAGAGGAATTTATTTCAGTTATACTCGTATAATACTGTTTTCTCGAATTCCGATTGGAAGTTATTTAGTTTTAATTGTGTCAACTCTAGGATGTAATAATTTTCCTGTTTGTCAACACGTTACAAATGTCATTTTTATATTTATTGATAAATTTCGAGGGCCCCGCATTTTTTTGAGCAGTCTGGTAATGCAAACTCGTAATTATTCCGTTTTTAATAATTTTGTATCTGATCTTAAATGTATGGCTTTCTTTTGTGTTAGGCTTTGTCAGTTATGACAACCCACTCTCTGCCCAATCAGCTATCCAAGCTATGAATGGATTTCAGATTGGAATGAAGAGGCTCAAAGTACAGCTGAAGCGCTCCAAAGATAAGCCTTATTGAAGTAAGTATGTCTCTATCAACTCCAATAAAACTGCCAATGTGAAAACAAACCACCTTGCCCTAATACACTCAGGTGTGAGTGAAAGTATATTTTCGTGAAAAATATCAGCGAGAAGCAACACGGGAGGTAAGTGGCTCTCCAGCATGAATGCTGCGACTATCCACCCGTTCTTCTTCTTATATTTTAATTTACTAGTGTATCCTAGTTGTTAGCGATATTACTACTTATACATCTAGTTTTATACTGATGAAACGACTTTTATGTAAATGCTCGCCAATCTGTAACTATGGTAGCTGGAATTTAGTTTGAAAAACGTCATATGTCAATGAGTGGTTTGATTATGCCTGAGCTCAAAGTTTGACTTTCGCTCAATTATGGTAAAGGGCAAGTGGAACATTTTATGCTCAAACCCTTCAAGCAAATCCTTACTTGCCATGCGTATGTGCATGATGCAAAGTCAGCAAATTCTTAATAACAATTCCAACCTGCTCTTCCCCAACCATCAGCTCAGAACAGATTGATCTGTTATGATTTTCTGTTTTATTTATGACACTTCATTGTTTCATCATTTTGAATTAAAGGCGTAATTGATTTGCGTTGTATGATAAATTTAAAACTTTTTTCTAAATAATAGTTTGCTCTATTGTGACAATGTTCAAATGATGTTCTCATGCTTTGGCACAAGTTATGCATTGTATTCGGACACTTTCGAACATGCTTGGTTGTATTCGGTCTTCAGCAGGGTAATTTTGTAATTTCCATATAGGTGGCCTGATCTCCTTAATGTCCAACTAATTCGGGAAATGCCAATAATCACTCATTGACGTGCACTAGCCTATAAAACTTTGTTGTCCATATGGGGTTTTTAACTTTAATTGTTAAGTTTTTGTGATCTCTTAGTACGTGGGATTCTTTTTTGTGTCGTGGGCGTTGCCACAAAGCTATCCATAGTTGAGCTTGGAGAGCAGATTGTTATATTTTCATGTTCATTTATTTGGGGCTGTTAATCGTACGAACCTTCCATGATTTTTTTCTTCTTAAAAATTGACACGAGTATGCTATGTCTTCCACGGAATCTGCATTTTTAAATAAATTAACGCTTATTTTTCAACATCCGGGGGCATGGCTAAGGAAAGATATAAAGCAGTAACCAAAGAATATTTTTATGTTTATAATTCAATCGAAGATTAAATTTTGGGATGAGCGCAAACAAGTGTGTCATTAGCAGCCCAAACTAGTCAGCAAGCTAGTCCTTTAAATTCGGTGACATTGTAAACAAGTATTAATTTCATATATTATATTATTAATTGTCGCAGTATTATTGTTGACAATCGTATAGTTTTGCAGTTCAGGTCTCCAAATAAGTGCCTTTTAGCATCGACCGATTTGGTCCAGCGAAGATGCGATCGTTTGACAAGGTTGAACATCTTAACGTTTAAAGTTAAGGTATAGCATGAGTTTCGCCAGTTTCAAAATCTTTTCATTTATATTTAGTTTGATTTTTATCTTCTTTCCTCTTATTTCGAGTCCTGAGTCTGTAATACGAGTAAATATGTTCTGGAAATTTCGAGTTTCTAGATTTAAGCCTCTCTGCCGGATATACTGAAGACACGTTAAGGGCCTTAACAAAACAAGGGACCAAACTTGTTTTCGTTTTTGTTGTATTTTTATTGCATTTATTCTTTGGTCAAAATCGTGTTTGTTATAAGCTCCTTGTAAAATCCCTACTACACAGGTGTTGGCCATGTTTTCTGTTTCAAGTTTTCCTAAGAGGAAAAGTTGGAATTTATTTTGTTCATTTTAGGTTGTGGGTCACTTATAGCTTTTAGTACTTCTTCCTTAAGATTTTAGTTACATGGCAATGGCATATTTTGTTCTTTGCCCAATAATGAGAGTATTCAAAGGTGTATTTCCACGATATATCGGGTGGACTTGAGCATTTTCAGACAGTGGTCTATCGTATACGATAATTCTGACAATGTAACCGGTCTATACATTTTTAACTTATTTCACAAACTAGTGTGGGCACCTGACTACTTAAGCATCAACACCAGATATTTCCTAAATATCTTTATTGTTCCAATCAGTAACAGTATTCCAGTAATTCCTTTTTAATTCTATTCGTACAAAACTTTTATTTCATAATTTTTAACAATTTTGTTTTTAATTTTAATCAGTATTTTTACATAATTGTCAGTGTTTGTTGGTATCGACAATGTTGTCATTTTATTTTTCACTTTGATTATGGTGGTCATTTCTTCTTCTGGTGGAAGTTATGTCCTGGTGTCCTGATTGTGACCAAAGATAAAAAGCTTTCCGATACGGTGTTTTTCTTGCCAATTCAGGAACTATTTACATCTGATGTCTATGGCGTTTTGAGGAATGTTAAGCAAAACCTGCCTTTTGCGGTTTGTCGCCATTGTCAATTATTGTCTGTGTATCATATTCGCGATAACGTTGTGATATATTCAATGTATTTCCATTCGGTGTTATGTTTAATATCGTTGTGCTGATCAAAGGCTGCGCCATCTCTTGCTCATATGTCTTTTATCGACTTTTGAATTTGAAGTAGTACAAACTGCAGACAATGAAAGTGAATGTATCGACATTCAATGAAGCAATCCCATTACTTTTCAAACTTGTGAATGGAAGAATTAGAGGTATTTGGACACCTCTTCAAATTTCGGCATTTACCAGCTTCAAAGCTAGTCTTTGTGGTTTTCAAAAACCTGTGTCTGTCAATCATGACTGGTGACTACCAATCTGGGAAACCTGGAATACTCAGGGAGTTTTATATTCACCCTATAAAGCCTGGGAAACTTGGAATTTTTCTTTATAACATTTTATTCATAGGCTTGGGGGTCGGGTGTGCCAGCACACCCGATTTTTGCTAGAAAAAACTGGTACCGAGCACATTTGTTGTAGAAATGTGAGATAAAATCTACCACTTTTTGGTTTAGTTAAAAAAATGTATGGCGTTCTTTTCATTATTATTCTTTCTGGAAATTTCTTAAAAACTGTCTTAAACCATTATTGGGGATACTTTTTTAAAAGAATCCTGTTCTCTCATCGTTATTTAATTTCTAAATGCACAAAATCTATAAAATCTGGTAATGTTCTTCAGTTTTGCATACAAAAAGAAATTGGTCATCATGCATGATTACAGATAAAGTGAAACTTTTTGGTTTCACCTTTACCATCACGTCCCTATATTGTATTTGTTCGTAACTATCTTCTATCAAAGCATTCATTCCATCCAAATTTTGTAATTTGGATGTGATATGTCGATGAATATACTCATTCGTTTCATTCACAAAACGGTAGTTAATCTTGAAAAAGGTTGTGCTTATAATTATTCCTAGAGAAATGTTAACCTAGTCGTACAAATAATGTACAATGTATGTCGGAATTTCTATTTGAGACGCCTCTTGTTTTTGTGATTTGTGTGTTGAAGGCCAAGGTCTCCCATTTTTATACGAGTTTTGTAAAACTGTTTGAAAAGTGATAATCGGTAGTGATTGTGTACGTCACCGATCGTTATTCGGGTTTTCTGGAAATATGGAAAGTTTTTTAATTTTCTGTAATGAAGTTTTCGTTCTGTGTTTCCTGAGACGAGCATTGTATTAACGTGCCTTATTTAAACTATCGATGACAAAATCGTACACCTATTTAAAGACCTCAGTTCTTCTGAGCACAACCTCAAATCCTTCAAAATTTCGCTTTTTTTTAAAAAAAGTACAATTATTCACTGCAATCACAAGTAATTGACAAGTTGCGATCCCAGATCGTGTAACATCTCCAAAGATTTCGCCATTTAATTACATGTAATTTGGTGTAAACTTTGGTAATTTAACACACAAGTTTTAATTAAGCGTCACGCGTCGTGAGACTGACCAATGTTTTCCTTGTTATTTATTAATTTAGTCAAAGACTGGGCCTTAAAGTTTTCAAACTTATAATTTAACTTCTTTTTCTTTTTTTTCTTCATTTTTTCTTTCATTTTCGTCATTGTTAATGTCACGTTATTTAAATAACATGTTCGGTTTTGTAAAACGCAGTAATTTTCATCCAGTAGTCGGCCTGAAAAATTCGTGAAAAATTTGATTGTTTGTATGCATCTGTGGTTGATGGAGTACCACAGATAGTACATGTAGAGTATTGAGTTAAATTCAATTGACATACTAAATTCAAATCAGGAATAAGAGTTTGTATGCAGTTTCCATGACTTTCTTCAGTCATCTTTCTACATTCATGATTCATTATTGCATTTTCGATATTAAGAAATATATTAGGAATCATTTATGCATTTTTCAAAATGTGAGAATTTGTTTTGTGCATACGAATTTTCAAACTCATTTTGTAAAATTTTGTAAATTTCGCCAAAAGTTCGCATAGTCTTTAGCTTGTTTTAAAAACTAAAAATGATAACGAAGCCATATTACATTATTTTCTTGATTATTTTTAATAATCATTAGTCGAATGTAAATTGTTGTAATTATAATTTTAGAATATACTTGTAGAGTATTATTTTGCTATAAATAAAATTATTTTAAATTAATGCATGTAGCAAATTAATGCCACACAGCCAGTCATCCCACCTGTTCAAACATCTGTTGAAGACGGTTGACACTGGTGATGTCATTGATGTCGTCGACATTGTGGATTTCAGCCTGAAGTCGATCAATCCTATGTATGAGAATTCTTTTTAAGTGCAAAACTGCTTTTCATCTGTGGGAGTTTAGCTTCTTGTTTATTTGTAAAGTTTTAGTCCCGACTAATTTCTTGCAAATGGTATTTCATTCTAAAGCTACGTCATACGTGTACTTGAATAACTGTTTTTAATTAAAATTTTCAGCTTATTCAGACATGTGCCAAATGGTCAAGTGAATCTGTCTGCAAAGTCCAGTAAATCAATCTTAAATTTGTCTACCTATGTATTCATCAATGTGTTTAATTTTCATGATGCCGTGCTCTTGTTTAGTCCTTAAATGGCACTCTCAAAATATTTAGTTATTTTTAAGTTTTGGCCTTTTCATCTGTGATGATACTACCCCATCAAAACTATGAATATTTAGTTTACTATGTTTGACTGCCAGACACTGCTCAGTAGTGTTGCTCAGTGTGCTCATTCTTGCAAAATGGACTTTGTGGCTTCGTTTAAAAATGTTGATTGCTGATATTGTTTTGTTCTGTTGTTTGTCTTTGTCTAACATTTAACAGCAAATCTATGCATTCATTGACCGTATATTTTTCTGTTCTTTGAATGAGCAGAAAACTGACGGTTAATGAATTTACACTGGTCTTAGTGTAGGTAGTTGTTATTATGTGAATGATCGAGATTCATCTGACCATCAGGCCTATTCAGTAAATGCTTTTGTGTGTGACTTTTTCAATATCTGACCATACCAAGAACGCCCTTTGTCAACCGTAATTGATTTCTTATGGCAATTTGCTAGCGATACGTAATCAAATTCTCCTCAAATGCAATTATTGAGAAAGAGCGTTTTTGGATGGTCCAATGTCTGCCTAGCAACCTTAGAAATTGTACCATATGTTTATGTTATTGTTGTAAATTTCTGCCTGATGTAGCTCAATGAAAAAAATGTTTCTTGAGCAACTATGTCAAGTGGAAATTTACTGGCTTCTTGAACGTCAATGAGCTGTTTATTTTGAGGATAGAAAAAGATTTCTATGTGCTATTTGTTGAGCCTTCTGCTACATGTATACTAATTTGTTATTTTGCGTACACTTCTTTTTCTGTCATCCAGTGTCCCAAGTTATGTTTCGTGTCACTGTCCGTTGATGTGTTCGTGTAAATGTGCTTACAGGGTTAAGCACGCTATACTTCCATTACATACAGCCTGTAGAGTTCTCAGTCGCTCATTACTCTACAGTTATTTCTCTTCTTTGAAATACACTAGCTGGCTGAATCAATTTTGCCCGTCTTTAATTTATCTATCTCTGTCTCTTAGACGCATTTTTTCACTTTCGCCATTTGTGATTCTTGTTTTCTTTTGCAATATTCGCCATCCTCCTCGAAGCTTTCCTGTCTTAACCAATGTCGTGTCTTTACCATCTTTTTATTACAAATGACATGATTTTTTTTGTTGCTTTTTGTGCCTTTCAATCGTGTTTGTGGCTGCCCTGATAAACAGACCAGGCTCCTGACATTCAGTGGATGAACATTGCTTTTTATATATGACTTTTGCATTCGGCTTGCTATATCAATCCATCTTCATGCTCTACATCCAAAAATGCATGCCATCACATGATTAACATTGTTTTAACACGTGCTTTACGCACTAACAAAGGTCAAATTGCCCGGAAAATTTAATTTTACCATAATGTATTCAAACAGTTATACAATTGTTTTTTGGTTTTTTTGCATTTTCAATCCAGTTGGTAGTTTTTAATTTATGGCAATTTCAATTTATCTTCATTTATATATTTTTTTGAGAAAAAATGAGCATTAGCATTCCGAAGTCAGTTGTGCTGCTGACCGTTAGGCACGACCACCTTCAGTGGGGGACAACTTATAAAGAGACGTTCAAATATAATGTCACCAAATTTTCGTGGTTTTCAGACCCCTGACCCTATGTTAGCATTTGATATATCTTTCAGTCTTCGAGAAAAAAATTGAGCATAAACAATGATTTAATTCAAACAAAACACATCTTCAACAGGAAAAATGTTCTTTATTATTGTTTATTTTTGCAAATCTATATAACAACTGATAAATTTTAATCCAGTTTTTTTTATAAAACATAATAACGAGGTTGGCCTCCTCTCATCATGTGTTGCTTTCACCCCCACTAAGTTGGCGACATCATAGTTGAACATATCCCCTAATTGTAATCATCCAAGATTGGCTAGCTAATAAGTATTATTTATTTTTCTAATAATTTTGGTTGCTCGTCGGTTATATGATCGAATACACCCCTCAAGAAACTAGAAACTTTGTCTCGTTAACATTTTTAATTTTCTAAAAGGATTGTCTATGCTGTGATTTCCACTCTGCTGCTCTGCATGTCATGCTATTTTGCAAAAAATAACTTATTTTGGTTGTTTTCAGGATCGTTTTTTATTGTTTGCCTTGTCTGAATTCAAATTTCCTAGCCCAACAACTCTTAACGTCTGTTTGTTACTGATTTGACTGCTATTTGGCTCTCGGTTTCAATTGTATTGCCAAAAACTTTGCTTTGGATGCTGCGTATTTTGTTAGCCTGCATGAAATTCTTCCGTTCATGGTCCCTCCAACAGTTATTAATAAGCTTCTCGTTGTAGGACATTGTACCGCCAATACCATACTAATGATCACAGTTGCTTTTTATTTCGTTTCATAAGGTGATAGTTGTTTTGCAGGCCACGTTTTATTTGCATTTAATTATTGAATATCTGCTTATTCCCTGGCCGATTCCAAAAAAAGAAAGTTTCTTTTGTTTTTAACTACAGACCCCTTTGTTTTATCTTCTCTTTCCTAGATACCACTTGGCGTGGCCGTTTGTTTAACCCGTTACCGTGGCGTCCATGTAAAACACAAAACTGTCTCTTGACCTATTGACCTCCATGTCACGTGACGTCGTGTCGTAAGTGTGAGCTGATTTTTTTTTTCTGATTTTTTTCCACTTAACAAAAAACTTCATTTTTATACATGGGTGGGTCATTTGGCTGTGGCATCATTTGGTTTGTTCAATTGGTTGAGTGGTTTTCCTCGCCTATTTTTTCCCTAATTTTCTTTGTTAATTTTCTGATTTGTAACACCGCTCTTTTCGTGTTGCTGCGCCTATCAGTTGTGATCCAGTGTTACATTAATTTTTTTTTTCGAAAGCTTTGTTTTGTTATTTGCGAAACATTGAAATAGGTGGTTTTTCACTTGACGGCTTTATAGTATTTCTTTGTAAAATCCAGATGTGGAGGTTTATTTTCGTGATTATGTAAAGTACGTCGCTCCTCCAACTGTCTTTTTTGTCGTTGTTGTTTCATGACTAGTGTTTGTATCGGTCATTTTCTCGTTACAACACCATGTTCAAATTAATAGTCAATATCTTTAATTTTCATCAGTATTCAAGAGTCGTGAATCCCATACCAAATAAGCGAGTCTTTCTTTTCTTGTTACTATTGTATTTTAATTTTAAGCGTGTGGAAATACGATAAAGCCTTCAGGAAAACTCCTATTTTAAATTCAATTTCTTTTTTTCAAAATTAGCTAACAAGTGTGCTTTTTTTAGTGTTTTGTCATTTGTGTTGAAATTGTGTGATTGGATTGTGGGATTTTTGATGCCGCCTCATATTAACGTTCTGTGAGAAGATGAAAAATATGCTAGAATTTTTCGATTTATTTTTAAAGAAAAAATACATGTCCTGTTGTGCCACATATTAGTGGTGGATAATTTCGCTCCACCTGATACGCTGTACTGAGTTTAATTTCATTTTTCTTCCCCTTTTCTTTTAATTCGTGTTATAGTCGATTGTCATTTTTTGCCATGCTGTTAGCTTTCATGCTAACAGTCATGATGGTGTGTTCAATGTGTGATCATTGACCAAATATATATATATAGGATATCAAATATATCTATATCTATATATATATATATATCATTTTTCTAGTTAATTTAAAAACAGTGCCTGAATTGCATGATGTCGAATCTTATTATGTACTATTTACGTGTTTGAGAATGTCATTATTCGTTCGACATCACAATGTTTTCTTTCGTGTTGATTAACCACTTACTGAAATTTAATGTTGTTAGTCTTGTACGTCATCGAATCAATCAGTACGCTAACGATTTGTTGCCACAACGTCAATTATGTTTCACGAGTTCTTAAGTTCTGTACTTTTGTACATGTATAGAGTATTAATCGACTATTGCAAACTGAAAATATCGAATTTTGTAACTTGCCTTTTTTTTAACAAACGTTATTTGTATCAACAATTATGCACGAATTTGCCTATTCACATGTAACATGTAACATCGTTTTCAAAGTGGATCATTTTCTTGCATTCGAATTTTAATTGGACGTCAGAATATATCGTCCAACTTCGGAACTGATTTATTGGTATATAGAGGCAAGGTGTAATAAGGCAAAATATCTCATGCAGTCACCATATTTGAGAAAGTATAGTGTATTGCGCCATAGATGTATTATTTGGAAATAATTGTCAGAAATAGTTAAAAGAACGTTACTCCAGCAAATCAAATCCTGGACTAAATAAATACAGGTATCTTAGTCATGGTCACAAATGATGTGGATGTTAGTACTCATAAAATCAAACAAAAATGATCTCAATAACATATAGGTTCGGGGCATGTTTAATTGATTTAATGAGTATTATCGTCCATGTCATTTGTTTAATGGTTTTAAAGCACCCTGTATAAAGATAGCAACCAGCTGTAGTCGACTTCTTACTGTAACCTCTGATCTCAATATGAAACTTCCTTACATTATCATTGGAATTTTGTTTAACTTTGAATATTTCTCGCTGTGTATCATTGTGTCATCATTCCACCTACGTTCTATATGCAAAATTGTAAATATTTTCAGTTTGCATTGGTCGAATTTAGGTTTTACTGTTTTTCAAAAACGCAAAACACTTCGTGATTAGGTGTGAAGCTGTGCAATTAATTATGGACTCACTAGTGGTAAAAGTGGTTATAGTAAGTTGTTTGTTGCTATTAGGTTTCGCATAGGAAATTTAGCTGTCCCACCAACTTTTATTTTGACAGTTTACCTATTGCCATCAGATTATTTGATAGATTTTTTTTCTCTGATATTGCTGTTTTTCAATCATCGGGTCCTCTCAAAATCGAAATCAAGTTAGGGCAGCTGTTAGCAGGAATTAAGCGACCATTAGGTCTGTTGTAAATTTGAGATCAAATTTGCTTTACTACCCCCATTGCGTCCCCACTCCCAAATTCACCATTAATCAATCTTGTAGTCAAGTCTTGTAGCTAATTTATGACGGTATAATTGAACGGTTTATCTTTTTTATTATTATTTTTGAAGATAAAAACAACACCCATGATTATTTGTGAAAGGGCTAGCTACGAATACTAGTTCCTATTGAAGCAGGCTTAGTACGTTGACGAATTTCGAAAAAAGAGTTGTTTTTCAAATTTTTAATGCAGAATGTCCTAAAATGATATGAACATCCTGTATTTTTTGTCAATTGGGTATATAAAATATATTTTTGAAAGTGGGTGAAATTAAATAAAATCTGAATATTTTCTATCAGCAATGTGCTGAACCTGATTTTGTTCTGGGGAATTTGTTTCAAAATTCTCTTTAATGTCTTGTCCACGAGAAAGGCCAGTTGCTCATTTTTACTATTACTGAATTTTTATTATGAAAAACTAAATTTGTGCCATTGCTTGCTGCTTTACTTCTGTTAGCCCTTTGTGTTTGAATACCGATCCGATATGTTTCATGGTGTTTGTTTATTCAGGAGTGTTATATCGTATTATTATAGTAGAATCCTTTTTCTCCAGTTTGTATTTTGATTTTTTTTTCAGTATTTTTTCTTTTTATGCAGAGAGGTAGCTAGCTATAATAAAGACGGTGTGACTAGCACCCGTTAGCTGATAGTTTGGTACTTAGTAAGGAAAAGGAAGCATAGTTTAGAAAGGAGTCTGCATTCCCAGATCAGATGTTAGTTACATTCATTACTTTTTTGCAAACAAGAAAAGTCCATTGATGTCCTTTTTCGGTAACTTCATATTCAAACAAATAGTGCAGTACTTAACAAGAAATTCAAATCTTAAATTAATAATTTCACCCAAATGTTGCAATTTTTCCTCACAAGGTGTTGGTGGATTTTTCGTGTACATAAGTGCATTGTATCGATGATTATGTTTAACAGGCAGTGCGATTTTTTTCTGGTACAATATAGTTTTACCCATAAAAATACCATTAAGAGAGTCTTCGCTATGCCGTCAGCCCTTGGTTCAGAAAGGAAAAACACAGTATTAGTTAATTATATTTTTTTTTCTCTTTTGTGGGACGTGGCTCAACTGTGTAGGTGTCCTTTTTATGTGTTGATCGATTATTGTGTACGATCATAACATTCTAGTCCCATCATGAAAACTTGTTCGACTAAATCAGTTTGCATGTATCCATCGTGAGAAATTTGGTAGAGAAGGGAGTCACGTGATCGATCACTCAACTCAGAAGCTTGCATCACTTGCATCATTGCGATGAATTTGTGGGATGAGTTTTTGATCACAATGACATGAGATGAAACTCATTGAACTCCGAACCAAATTATTTTCCTTTGCTATTTCATAGGGTATTTTTGTTCTTTTTCATCAAAAGTATATGCACTCATATCTCAATAATTTCGCACTTGTCCGTGTTTTTATTTGTAACTATGTTGTTTTTCCTGTGTCTTTGGTGCTTACCAACTGAAGCTTGATGCACTTCGAACTCAGTACGGGTTGATCATAAAGTTTCAATGTAAGGAAAGGTGAATTTGGAACTTATGAACAGCCTGTACAGCGGGTCAATCCTGGCGAATCACACCGCCCTCAAATCCTATGTCCTTTTTTTGAAGAAGATAAAATGTAGACCGATTTTAATTTTCATAAACAACACGCTATAGGGCATTTTTGATTTCTCCCAAAATGGTTGCCCCATATGAATGATATGATGCTCCATATCTACATTTAGAATTGACATAGAAGACGTATTGAATTCTTCCTGTAACTCTCAAGTTGTTATTCACGAATTTTGGTCTAATTTGGTGATACTGTTTTAATTTTCTGGATGCTCTTTATGCCGTATCAGAATCTTGGCTATAAAGATAAGTGATGAAAATATAGTAATATGTGTTGGTGATGAAAACATTTTACCTGAAACTCCCTCAGTTCCCCATCAGTATCTTCTGTTTTCAGTGTTTTAGAAAAACATCTGTGATATCAATGTAACTAATCTAAAAACTATTGGTTGTAGCTTATATGTGCTGGTCATTTCTTTCATGTTGTCGTCCATCGTTGGAAACTGATGGGTGTTGTTAGAGCCTTTTTGTAATGACCATAAAAAATAAAACGTATGCAACGGCAAGTATTTTTGTAAAAGTCAACCAAACAATTACTTTGAGTTTTAACTATTTGTTTCTATGGCCCTCTTAATTTCTGAAACTTATCACGAACTGAACTTTTCTAATAGGGTACATGAAAACATTTCACTTAAATTACAGTATAACATTAAGTTGCATTATAGTATACATGTACTCCATTGCTGGGTATGCTCAATGGTTTAAATAGGCTTTATATAAGGTGGTCTTTTGATATGAGAATCCTCTCTACCTAAATTTGTTTATTGCGCATGGTGGTAATGGCCCACACTCTGTATGGAAAAGATAGTCGAGTACTTCATTTTAGGCAAGTTATTAAACCTATCTGATCCTCTGGTGCAATATGTGTTCCGTCAGGTTAGTGAGGAGTCAAAGGATTCACTGAAGTGCATCAAGCTGAAAATAAGCCCCCAAAAAGTTAGGGAATAGAGTTGTTAGCTGATTTGGTTCGGTTTTTGAACGAACCCTGCTCCTAGTATAATATTGACTATTGTATGATGTGCAATCGACACCATCCACATTTGCCTGCTTCGAACTTTTGTGTTTTAATTTTTCCCGTTTTGTTCAGATTTTAAAAAAACTCGCAGCTTCAGGTCAGTTTCAGTAGCGATGGTGTCTTTGTGAATTGGTTTTTCTGTTGTTTTTCCCACCCATAATCCTCTTAATTTTAAGCCTACGCATTGTACTTCTTGTTCTCGTCTGTCCTTATCGAACGCTCTTTTGTAATCTGTTAAAAAGACGAATGTTTATGTATAAGACAGTTGATACGACCATTATTTGTAACGTTTAGTATATGGTACTTAACAAGGTTTACCTGCCAATAAATTATGCCTGATTCACAGCACAGCTTTTATTTTCGCGTCTAATCTCTGCCACTTTATTTTTGATTTAGATGTGCTTTTTTTTCTCCCATCAGTAGATTTATCTCGGGCTCTATGTCATAACGTATGGGGATTCAGGTGAATTTATTTTATCCTGAAAAAAGGCATTACAGCATTCCGGTAAGCTTTGTAAAAATTTCTTTGAATAAAGTTTGGAAAACTAAGTCACTCGTGAAGCCTATAGTTGCAAAATATATTGCGGACAATAGTCGCACATACAACACGCCAATCTTAAAAAAAATTGTTTCAGTGGCATTTTGAATAACATTCACGTATCTAATAACCCATATCGAATCTGATACTCATTAGGTTTTTACAAAAGTGTTGTAAAACAATTTGTTATAAACTCCAACAGATAAGACAGGTCTTTGGCTATATACCCTACAAGATGAGTCGAAAAATAAATATCTACTGTATACATTTGGAGCGGGGACTATATTAACATTAATCTAGTTTTTATGACGCTAACATTGTACCATTTAAATCTTGTAAATTGAGAACGTTATTCTTCAACAATTTTGACGTGACTGCCTTTTGCTATACATTTATTAGTTACTGTATATATGTTCCCAGTTGTGAAAGTATACCTAGGGATTGTCCTTGTGGTGAGGGGGATGAGGGAAGGAAAATTGAAAATCTTGTTTTTAGATTAATTAAGGTTGGACAATAAACACAACAATAATCATTAAAAAAAATCACGAAAAACAACAAAAGGATAAATTCCAACAAGTGTCATTCTTGTCTACTACACACGTAGGGTTGAAATGTTCATATTTCTGGCAATATTTGGAGCAGGGTGATAACCATTCTCGCATTGTATATCCCAGCCGTCTTGAACTACGTTTGGTTGTGTGCAGACGCATGTCCACGAAGGAAATATTTGAATTTGGCGCTTGATGACGTCACTGTCGACTGCAGCGCCAAATGGTACATGTGGCGACACATTCGTTGCCAGGCATGCCACCATATTGGAACGCCTAATGAAAAATGGCTGTTTTGGAGAAGCAAGATCGAAGTAATCATCTTGCGTGTACGTGGACGGCAAGAGAAACTGAAGTACTGATTTATGTGTGGGGAGACCATTTCAGTGATTTAAGACGGGTGAAACATAACAGACACGTCTACGAGAAAATCAGGGAAGAAATGGAGACGGAACATGGTATTTCTCGCACTTTTTTCGAGGTGAAAAACAAAATTGATAATCTCACCAAGTTCTACAGGTAAATTCAATTTGATGCGCGCTCGACCATTGCCATCACTAATAACCACGAGTGCGGGTAGAAGTATTTATCGTTGGCCCCATCAATTGCAATGGGCCACACATGTGAATGTTGATACCGTGGGTTTAGTGAAGGCAACAGTTTTATGCTGCGATGAAGTACACTTGTAGCATAAAATTGTGTCGCCATAGCGACCAAGAAAGTGTAAGTGTTGTCTTGAATTTAGTATGGATTAAAATGTAATTTGTGAATTATTTCTTATAGAAAGGTCAAGAAACAATCTTTAAACATCAGCCAGTCTGAATGGAAATTTTTTGCTCCCATCGATGCTATTTTGGGTAGCTTGGCTGGCCAGGAGGATGACGACACCCAGGTATGACAGTTTGAAAAATAATATCTTTGACCTCTACAAGACTAATGAGGTAATGGATTCATGAGATATATAGTTGATGACCGTTATTCTTATTCTGAATGTTAGGACATCTCGCCCACAGCATCTGCCTGTGATGACGAGAATATGGGAAATAGTACATTTGAATCTATGCCGAGTGAAGACCGAACTCCTGGGAGAAGGCGTCGAAACCGTTTCGCCGAAGACGTGCTGGCAACTATTCAGTCGATGCTCCAGCAACGGACGCAAGTTGAAGACGATTTTCGAAAGAACAATGTTGCCGTGCTAAAACTGTTAGAGCGGCAGACGGAACTTCAAGAGAAAACTCTTGAAGTTAGCGAGCAGATGGTAACGTTACTTTCAATGTTGCTTCAGAAATAATTCCTTTAAAACTCATTTTTCATTCATCTTGTATAAAACAAACCATCTTACCATTATTTTTCGTAAATCCTGTATTTATAAAATGCAGAAAATCTCTATATTACTCCCCGGGTCTTGGCAAGGCGTTACTAATGTGGGCTATTACAATGAAGTTTTAAAGAACGAAGGGCAACATCAAGAGTGGCTGTTCTGCGATTTTTGTCAAAGTTACTGCAATTCCAACAAGCTGCATTTTTGGTACACCAAATTTGCTAGCTATATTTGGCGAATATGCTGTTAGAAATTTGTTTCAAAATTTAAGTAAATTTATTTGATAAGAAAACGTGTTGCTCACATCATCTTGGGAGTAGGGATCTGAAAATCTCCGAAATGTGATGATGTCCCATTTGGAAATTGAGTTAGAAAATGAATTGAATTCAAATTGGAAGGCGTACACACACTGGCACACACCCTGTATATTATAAGATTACCCCCATAATGCACTGCTTTGCGTAAACCAAGATTTTCCTTGTTTTCATGATTTGTTTCTTCCAACCATGATCCAGGGTTCAAACTCGATTCACCAGCAGTGATTCCCTGATTTATAACAGTGGTAAGCTTTGAAACGAATGTGTTTCAGGGTTTTTAGTGACGCTGGGTACGTGTTCCATAAATTCAATTTCAAAGAGTCGACGTTATTGATCTACATGTAATTTTTGGAAAATACCAATAAGGGCGTCGGGGTGGAGATTTTTAGATCAACACGACTTCGCAGACGTAGGGTTTTGACTTAATTTCCATTTTATATTCAAGTCGTACCAGTTTGATCGAGGAAAAAAAGAATTTTTACCATTTCTTTTCGTTGACCTCCACGTGAGGAATCGGTTCTACCAGCTGTTACCTAGCAACCGGGGCTTGAGGCTGGAGCGCCGTTGATCAAACGACTGAAAAGGCTGCTGCCGACATGGCTCAACCAGAAATGGCCGTCGACCCGAAGCGAAAAACACCGGTTGGATGGACAGCAATGGAAACCAACATACTCATTCACGTTTGGGGAGAACATATCAGTGATTTGGGTCGGGTGAAACGGAACAGGCACATCATGGAGAAAATCAGGAAACAATTGGAGGTCGAACACAAGGTTTTTCGTGCGACTTCCGAGGTGATAAACAAGATTAACAATCTCTTAAGGTTCTACAGGTAAATTCAATTTAATGTGAGTTTATTGAAACCTTATTAAAGTAACCACGATATTAGTTGACGTATCAGTTCATTTATAATATAGCCAATGCTGAGTAGCTGCGTTGCTTAATCAATCGACGGCTGATTACAATGTGTATTCCAATTACGATGATACTCGCATTGCAATCCCAAGTAGCAAAATGACGTCTATTCAACAATGTCCTAAACGTTGAATGGACAGCTTCCACTGACTATTATTAGACGTCCAGAGGAGACTGCTATTGTAGGTTTAGCAGCTGTGTTGTTTAGACGTTTAATCAACATTCAAAACAACCTATGATCAACATAGTGACGTTTAATAGACATTGATTTTACGTTGAATAGACGTTGACTTTACATTGAAAACACGTTTATTTTAACACGTGCAAACAATG
>JAQFYZ010000657.1:0-36180 GCA_034695085.1 Cylindroiulus punctatus | reverse complement strand
TTTTTTCGCGAATTTTCGACGACAGTTTTGCGAAAAAGAGATCCGCGGCTACGGCCCACAAAAAGGTTTATTTTAAACGTTTTTTCTAAGGCTGTTTGAAAGAATCTGAACGGGAAAAATGCTTTTCATAGCTACAACCGCTTTAGACCTTTCTTACCACAATATTTTTAAACAAGGATTAAAAACTTTCACGACTCTCAAAGTTGTGAATTACGCCGATCATTATCAAAACATCAAATAAATACGAAGCAAATTCGAATTTTGCACGCGCACACGTTCCAAATGTAGCGCGCGCAATTTCGAATTCTTCTCGTCTTTATTTGATTTTTAATAACAGACGACGCAATTCGCGACTTTAAATCGTAGCAGATAAATTCTACATGATACCAATAAATACATTTAAATGTAGCGTTTGTGTTAATGTGCTTGAAATCATAGCTGTTAAACGCTTTTTGGCACGGTGGGCTGACTCTTTCAAGCAGCCACAGACAGAAAACCAAACACTGAAAATGATAATTTCGAAGGAAATTGAAAACTTACTTTATCTTTTTTGCTAAATAACAAATCACAACATGTGAATATCCAGTACAAATTCGATACAACAGCGTAGACACGCTGTGTTGTCGAAAAAAGAGCCGATCGGGTCATAGGTCAACGTTCCAGTACTCACTTCCAAAACATGTTGACCCATCAAATGTCACGTGATTGACGATATGTAAACTGAGGCAAAATTGCTGTTAAACAACAAAAAAAAACGCTGTTACAAAGCATTCTGATGAAAAACTAGTCACATAATCTAAGCATTAAAATGAAGTCTGATACGTACATCCACGAATTTTAAGATGCCTTTGCTTTTCTTCAAAAAACGGTAGAAAATGCACCATCGATTTCATAAATTTGTATAACAGAATATAATACTCACTTTTGCAAAGATGTGGACTGAAATTTCATTTTATGACATTCGTCCTCCTTGGGTTTTCCTTACTAGAAAATACTAAACACATTGAACTTGAAGTTTTGTTTCTTAGGAAATACATAATTTTTCTACACCTCATTCTTCAATTTTAAATTATTCAAGAAATTACAACTTGATCTTCAAAAGTAAACTAACCCACTTCGTAGTTACGCCCCAACTACTTAATAAAATGCTGTAAACACAAATAGTTGTAAAAACATTTTTTACAATTTATGACTTGCACAAACACTGGTAGAAAAGTTATATACACAGAAAAGAATGGATATAATTACAAGGTGAAGAAAAGGTTGTAGGGACTTTTGATGTACACATAATTCGATGTAAAAAATGTCGAGCTGTCCAATAATCCTTTAAGCATCATCGATATTATTAACTGTCAATTATACTCCACTGTAGATTGGCTGTGATATCAGTTTTCTCATGAAATACAACCACAATGATCAAAATTGCAGCTCATAAATCAAAGATTGCTTTTTAAAAACCACATTCAACATTACTATGGCAACGATTACCGGTCGATACTTTGAATTATAGCATTTCAGATGCATATTCAACGTTTCTGTTTTGAAATTCTTAAAAATGTCTCAAAAAAATCAGTTTTGCTTCAATGATGTCAATGGGAAACAAATTTTGGACATTTTTACTCAGACCTATATTGAGAAAAGAATTTAAGCTGGTTGATCTCAAACTATTATAGAAAATATGAAAGAGAACATGGAGGCTTACCATTTTTGGAAAAGCCACCTTTGGTCAGCCATAATTTAATATCATGCGAGTCATGTGACAAATTTTTGCACTGATTTTTAAACAGCGAGAAAATCAGCCATGTTTTTTGAGCATTAAAAATACCACGGCAATGGAGGAATTAAAGAAAATTAATAGTTTAGAAAATCAATGTTCTGCGCGATCAGAAGTAAGCTCCCGGAGATAATTATAGGTGTCCCTAAGACACTGTTTAAAAATTTTGTTTCAAAAAAAGCGTTTAAAATTAAGCACAGCAAATTTATCTCAGCCGTGTTCCTTAGTGAATTACAGCGTTGCTAACGTAAGACCAGACATAAGAAAAGCATTCGAGCAAGACCACATACAGGATTGGTTAGTACACGAACTCGTAACAAATAATAACAAGTTAAATTTCTCTGTACAGTAAGGATGTTATTCAGTCACCAGTGATGTTGTGGCCTCATTTGCCACCATAGGCAATCCCAGCAAAAAATATCCTAAGATAAAAGTGCTATATATTCAAATACATTCTGCAGTAAAACTGCATTCATTCTACAATTTTACATTGAATATGGCAAAATATTTAAACTGCCATAAAATAGCATTTGTTAAAAAAAAATATTAAATATTTTTCCACATTATGAAACAAAATATGGCAGTTTTTCTGCCATAAAAGTGCATTATAACTGCATTACAGTAATGTAGATATACTGCAGTATTTGACAATTTAGTGTAAAAAATGCAACTTTATGGCACATTTATCTGCATTTAGAGAATGCACTTTTTCTGCCATCCAAATTCTGCCATAAATGGCACATTTTTCGGTTGGATGGTGAAAAAATGGCACTTTATTCGAATGCCTCAAATTTTTTGCTGGGATAGCAAACTGGAAACTTACCTAGTGCTCAATGTTAAAATTATTCCCATATATACACTAAAAAAACTTAGCTTCCAATCTTCATAGGCGCCTATTCTTCATTAGCCGATCGTGGCACTAAATAGTTTTGATGGTCTACCACATCCGTGGACATTTCGCTATTCCTCGCAGTCTGACAAAGCCGGATATCAGTGGCTATGATCCGATTGTCTTGACTAACGTATTGTTGAGCAACAACGACCGAGTCCTCCAGTGTCTCTTTTCGCATTAGCACGTTGTGGATGTCAGGAAATTTGATGCGATCATATGGGTTAGTTTTCCAGCACATCTTCATCAGCTGGCATATATGAGGAGGACAGTCTTCAGGAGGAGTCAATAATATGCCGTCCCGTATCAATTTCACCACCTGTTTTGTAAATAAAAAATTTCACGAATATCAAGACAACGATCACTGCAATATTGCCCTGAAAACGAGGTATCTCAGCAACGTTTTGTTCCTTCAAAGTATTGTCGCAAAGCTGATGGCCAGAAACAAGATTCAGGCGCTGTGGATTTTCAAAAATTAAAGTTCGTTGGCTAAATTCAAATAGTACAAGTATGGTGTATGGCAGTGTTGGCAAAAATTAGTTGTAAAAACTGCATTATTTTAATGCACTTTTATGGCAGAAAAACTGCCATATTTTGTTCCATAACGTGGTAGAATATTTAAATATTTTGTCTGAATGCAGTTTTCCTGCCGAATGGATTTGACGCCGTTTTTCTGCAGGATATTTTTTGCTGCGTAACTATGTCCAACACCACTGTATGGTCCTGAGGCACTGAGGATAGTAACTTGGCAGAAACATTCGCATAGCATGCTTCAAGAAATATTTGAAGGAAATGAATACATAAATACCTCTTCATTGCAGTGCCCAAAATAAGGCTGTTTCCCATAAGCAAAAATTTCCCACAAAACGACTCCGAAAGACCAAATGTCAGATTCGAGCGTAAATTTGCCATACATGACACTCTCGGGTGACATCCAACGCACAGGAAGCATTCTTGAGCCACCAATCTAAATAAAAACTAAAATTTAATACAAACCCATGCAGCTTAGCAAGGAAAAAAGGATTCCCACCTTGTAATAATCGCAGGTGTAAATATCTCGCGACATCCCAAAATCCGCTATTTTTACAATTAACTGCTTTCCGACCAAACAATTTCTCGTTGCCAAATCCCGGTGCACAAAATGTTGCGAGCTTAAATACGTCATGCCACTTGCTATTTGTATTGCTAATTGAGATAAATCAGCCTAAAAGAGAAATCACTACAGTTACTAAACGCACTTTTGTTGTCAATTACTGTAAGCAAAAAAGTGATCCAATGCCTTAGTTATTTTGCATAAGATATTAGCGGTGCTCCAAAAATATGGGCTATTTTCTCTCAAAACTTCAGCCAAGTCTCCATATTCCATGTATTCGAACACCATCCAAGGGGTGCAACCATTTTCTGGAAAGACAAATGTTTTGTAAATATCTTAAGTGATTCTCGAACAATTATTCGAACAATTACGCTTCGACATACCTATGAGGACGACACCGAGCAAGGCCAATATGTTTTCGTGATCGAAACTACTCATAATTTCCACTTCTCTTAAAAAATCAACTTGAATTTCACTCGTGGAATTCTCCTTCAAAACTTTCACGGCTACGTCGCTTACGTCAGTTTCATTTTTTTTAAAAACACCTGTAAAATAATTTAAAGAATGTTTTTAAATAGCTGTATACTTTAAAACATAATATCACATTTATTTTTTTAAAAAAACACCTGGAAGACATGCTTAAAAGAATTTGTTAAAGAGCGTTTTACAGGATTCAGGAATTTTCAATGAAATTCCTTGACTTTCCAGGATTCAACATGACCATGAAAAAATTTACACTTTACATCGTTACACCCAATACCTTTCACTACTGATAAAAGGCTCTTGATGAAAACAATAAAATGTGTTGAACTTTTAACGTGTATCTAATTTTTTCTATAATACTTGTTTTTGGAAATCCAACATCATTTACCAATTTCGTCTGGTTTTCCTAATAACTCAGATTTCCAACCTGTCGCTAATAAAAACCATAAATTCAGTGTAACATTTATTGTATTGAATTTTTCTCGATAGTACTTGATTTTTCCAGGTCATGGGATGTTCAACCTCTTTTTTACATTTTACCTGCTTTCATATATTTTGTCACATTACCTTTGAACACCTTTCCAAAGCATCCTTCACCGATCACTTCCAAAAACTCCAACTTGTCAACAGAAATCTCCAAATGCAACAATGATTTCAGCAAGGCCATTTCAGGAGGCGTTGTGTAGTAATTCGGATTTGCGGTGAATTGTTGATTATCTAGAACGCTAGTCTTCCCAAGGGCCTACAGTCAGAAAACGAATTTCATTGTATTCAATTTCATTCACTTTTAGCTGAACAGCAATGAATGAATCCAGAAATGTCTTATCCATTGTGATTATACTGATTCAGAACACAAAAAGTACCTGAAGTCCGAGGCATAGCTTCGGCCGTTGCCAGAAACAGAATATATTGTCCGAATGGACGCCTCTTTGGGCTAGATGTCTTCTCCTTAACCAACAAGCAATTGCCAAAACCAGGAAGATGAAGGTGGCGATGGACAAGGCAATGGCAAGGACCACCGTTGTGAAAGGCGTTGTCAATACACTGTTTGACGTTGATGTTGAATTGTGTGGAACGATGACTGCCGAACCATTGCTGGACATGTCCGTTCTGTTAGCATCGATGATAGGATGAGGCTGGAATAAAGTGAAATTACTGATCGTTAGTTTTTTATTTTAATGCATACACCCTTCATGGAGAAATCCCAGCAAAAAATTTCAGGCATAATATTCGAATAAAGTGCCATTTTTTCACCATTCAACCGAAAAATGTGCCCTTTATGGCAGAATTTGAATGGCAGAAAGTGCATTCCTTGAATGCAAAAAAACTGTTATAAAATTGCAATTTTTGAAAAAAATCGCATTTACAGTGAATTGTCAAATACTGCAGTATTTCTACATTACTGAAATGCAATTATAAAGCACATTTATGGCAGAAAAACTGTTATATATTGTTTCATTGTTTCACTTTATCGACCATAAATGGCAGAAAAATACCAGTGTTTCATATTTGTCGGCAATTAAGTGTTTTATTAGATGGTACTTTTTGCCATTATAGGATGCATGATGGAGGAATAATTGCATTTCACAGCAGAAAGTACCATCCCATTAATTGCACTTTAATGGTACTTGTTGGTGTAAATAGTTTGCTGAGTCATGTAAAACATTCTTGCAAAATCATGACATACGAGTACCATTGTACACCACTGTACTGTGGTACTCGTATGTCATAAGTTTGCAAGAAAGTCTTACATTATTCAACCAACTATTATGGCCCAATTACAATATAAGTATGCGAGTGTGACATATCGACGTACACCCTACCATAATAGGTATTATTCATCGTATATGTGAATAGAAGGTATATGATCAAGAAGAAAGTAAGGAAACCCATGAATTGAAAAGAACATGGTTAGAATAGGCTTTTCGTAAAAAGAAACCTACATGAAGTCAGATTTTAGTGATGCTTTAAGCCCCTTAGGTCTTATAATATAGCTTCATGATGAGGATTAGGTTTTCGAAGAATTTCAATCAGAATGTGTCCGACTAATAATATGGTGGGTGATGGCATAAAATAAGCATATTATCTATCGATGAAACGGATTAAGGATGGTAGACATAAAAAATACCCATGTAAGCTTAATTCCATCGTATTACCTGGGACGTAGAACTTTTCGCATGGTTTTATTTAACAATTTTTAACTACACTCCATTATCATTACAAATAAAGCAGCAAAAACGAAATATTTTTTTACATTTTTAAAAGAAATTAAAAATCTTCTTATCTAGAAAAATATTAATGTGGGACATACCAAACATTTTCAAATCAAATGCTAAAATTTTAAGCATTTTTTTTTACTTTTTAAGGGCTAAGAGTTTAATTTTTAACTTAACCATATCACATAGGTGACAAGATACGCGCTCCCTATTTAATGCGAATAATGATGTTTCTGGTATGGAAGCACTTGGCCGAACAATGTTGCAACCGACAATTTTAAACACTGAGGTGGAATCACTGTAGTTTAAATCAATATCTGCAATAAGATAGGCTGGCTATTATGTAGTTTTAGCGCACAAATAACACCACATCGTTGATTTAAAGGTGCGTTTGTTAAATTCTTAAAATGAGAATGGACTTTAGACGTATTTACACATATATCATCATGTAAGATGTCAATTTCATATTTAATTCATGGTCATCATAAAAAATCCATTGAAATGAAATCACGCAAATTGTGTTAATCAAAATCGCTGGAAATTTGTAAAAGCATACTAACCGTTATCCATTGCGGTTGTACAATTCGCCGTAAGGCATCGTTACCAATTGTCCCATTGGAGTTTCCTAAAACGGTAAAAATGTTACATGAATTTCACGTTTTTCGGGATTTTACATTCCTATCAAACGCATATTCTACATGCATAACAATTCCTACTCGTATACGATAAGTAACGGCTAATTCGCCAATAAAAATTTGTTGCTAATGTCCAACGCCATTAGGTGAAAGTTTTGCATTTATTTTAAATTCAACAGAATTTTCAACTACACTAGCTGAATGTCATGCATTAATTTTAAAGTTCAACATAATTTTCAACGACACTAGCTGAATGTAATGCATTTATTTTATTTTAAGTTCAACAAAATTTCCAAGCAACACTAGCTGAAAGTTATGCATTTATTTTAAGTGCAACAAACCTGGTTGGGGCAATTCAATACATGGTTCTCCTCGCTGCAATTCATTGCCCGTGTACCCACACAAGCATCTGTATGGAAAACCAGGGACGTTATTGCAGATTGCATCCTTCCCACATTTATTTGTAGGACCACATTCATCATCTAGAAATGAATACAATGAGAGGTTAGTCACAATGAAGCTGAAAAGTGTTTTAATAGAGTTTCAAGATTTGCAGTTACATGTATTTATGCGAGCAAATAATTCCTCATTTTTTAAAATTATGTAAGCTACGAGCACACATACTTTGCAACAAATTCACACCAAAAGTACTGTTAAAGTGCAATTAATGTGATGGTACTTTCTGCCATACAAGTGCACTTATTCTGCCATCATGGATGGTACTTTAATGGCAGAAAGAATTATCATACAATATACTCATGGTCGAAAAAGTGCCAAATTTGTACTATTAATTGCAAAAAGTACCATTAAAGTGCAATTATTAAGACCATGCACTTTTCTGATACAAATTTAAAAACTATTTATTCTGCAATTAATAGCGAAAAAATTGTATTTTTACAGCATTCTCTTTTTTGAAGGTAAGTGCATTTCACAAGCATTATTAACAAAAATGCTGTTCTATGACATACATTTTTTTGGTAGAAAATTGCGTTTTTTCTACCAGCATTCACATAGCAATCACAATGTTTGCAAAAAGTTTTATATTTGCACCATTAATGGCAAAATAATTGCCCTTATACTCCAGATTTTAAATCATGAAAAATAGTTGTCATTAATTGCACTTTTTTGCCATTTATGGCACTCTTATGAATTAATTTTCTGCTGCAAAACATGGGCATAATTTTCATTTTTAAAATACTTTTAGCCATACCAAACCCGACAAATCAGATTGTGAACACGAGATAATGAATGTGATAACTTGGCAACATTTACCAAATGCATTTTCCCCCACGTTAGGCTAATTAGCTGCAATTTTTCTATGCCCACCTTAATTCAAATTATTATCAGATGTTGAATCGCATGGCGTACTGCTTAGGGGCCGCTAATTTGTATTGACTGCATTTTTCAGGAAAAGGACTTTCTATTTTTGGATTTTTTAAAAGGCTGCCAGTCGCTGTCAATTTATATTTTAGCAAATCAACGTGGGTTTATTTTCAGTTCCTAGATGGCAAAAAGCAGATGAAAAATGCTTATGAGATATGGTTGGAATATTTCTCTTGCCTTTTTTTTGCTTATTTTTGAAAAATATATTTTGAAAAAATAAATTTTTTTTTTTAGCAAGCACCCCTAATGGCTCGTAGGCTGGCACTGATTGCCAGTGTTTAGGGGTAGTCAAGCCAGAAATTACATCGTTAGGTTTGGGTTAGGTCAGGTTAGGTTAAACACACAAAAACACTTGTACCATATCGAGGGTTTACTGCGCCTTCTTCAGATTTATGGTAAGGGTTATTCAATTTATTTTCTGGGCGGAAGAGCATATGATTAGGCAAGTCACGTGATCTCTTTCAGAAATTAGCATAATACCCATTAATCACACTACTAAGATATGCATCAGTAGTTAAAAAACATCAGAATTGATGGCGTAATGTGCACGCAACACGAGTTCTCCAATTAACATGTACTGTATTAGACCCCGAAACGTGACCAAAATTTAAAATATTAAAATTCGTAGAAAACCCCAAAAAAATATTTTATTCAGCAACAGTAAGGCGATAACTACTGCATCATATCAAAGCCTCATACCATTCCCTCACTTTCCCAGGTTTAAAATAAATTCCCTGAAGATTACAAATGTGAAGATATGACATATGCTAACGTAAAAAATGCCATATTTATTGTTCATTGTTTATGAACATGAGGTGAAGACAAATTTCAATATGGAACCAGCAATAGAGCACATATTTTAATAAAAACTCAAATTTAAATAAGTTTTTCAAAATTTACAATTTCATTATTGATCTATTCCACAGAATATTATTGTTGCTTCAATTGATAGCTTTAGTTTTCAACTTCTATATCAAGAGATTTGTCAAATTTCCCTGACTTTTTTTAAAAAAATAAATCAGTCTTCCCTGACTTTTCCCTGATTTTTCCAAGCCTTTTCAACTTCCTTGACTTTTCCAGGTTTTCCAGGTCTGGGGAACCCAGTGCAAATGACTAACTGTCCTGCGAAACTGTCCTTAGTTACCATTTTGAGCTGTTGCTAAGTTCATTTTGCAAAACAAAATGATGATCACATTTTGGGGTCAAATGCTCGACTTTGTTTTCTATCGAGAATCTTTCATCTTTCAGAATTGTCCATAATGTCATTTTCGCAGTTTTAATTAAATGCACGTCGGCCAAGACAATAAGAAATGCTGTGCCCGTGACATATGCAAATTTGGCAACTCATTTCCTCTTTGAAATCCAGCCACCAAGCACCAAAATCGATTGACATCTGAAGGGAAAAACATTAGGCAAGCACAAGCGCCAATTCTGGAGAAAAATTCAGAGAAGGTGTACATGTATTTACGAGTTTGCATTTCAGTTGCTCGAAAAATATGCCAGGGCTAACTTTTCGTGCCCGTATATGAGGGGGAGGATGCGAGCTCAGCATCTTATTCAAGAAGATGAAATTTCAGATTAGTAAAATCTGCCATTTGGTTCTGGTAAAAATGCGTGCACCCGAGCTGCAACTCGTTATTTATACACTTGTTTCGTAACATTGAGCAGAAAAAGATATTTGTGGAGCAGCCTATCATTTTAAATGAGTTTTGGAGGAACAACGTGTCAAAACTTTATGGCAAATAAACTTCGCCCTCGCGGTAAACATAAGACACAAACCATTAATTCCATATGTTCCATGCGATTTTCAATAAATGCGAAATTCATCAAGTTCATATGCAGCGTCAGGGTTCCACTATAAATTCAATTTTTGACTTCCCTGACTTTAACAGGTTTAAAAAAATTCCCTGATGATTAAAATTTCGAAAATATGACATATGCCAATGTAAAAAATGCCATATTTATTGTTCATTGTTTATGAACATGAGGAACACAAATTTTAATAAGGAACCAGCAACAGAGGAACCATTTTAATAAAACACCTGAAATTTGGGTCAGCTTATTTTTCAAATTTACAACTTCATTATTGATCTATTCCACGGAATTGCTCGCTTCAATTGATAACTTCAGTTTCTTGACTTCTGTATCGAGAGATTTGTTAAATTTCCCTGTCTTTTTCAAGAACTTGCATGTGTTTTGTGTCAAAAAATATGCATAATACAGAAAATTAGACAACAATTGTTAAAATGATAAAAAATTAGTATCAAAGTAGGGCCATGTCATTTTAAGTTGTTAGAAAAACACTTTAATTTTCTTTTACGTTTACCCATTTTCTTGATGTTCAATACGTCCCCAGTCAGTTAATTAAATAGTGTTGGCATAATGAAACGTGTTAATTTCTTCTCATAGTTGCTTTTGGTAAAGGAAATTCCTTATGCTTTATCTTTTAAAATGCACTTATTAGAACTAACGTAATTATTATAAATGGTTTCATGAGAATAGACGTTTTTAGGAATCGATTACAAAGAATGCATCGTTGAATGGCCATATATTGCATATTAGATTTTGTATTGATTTTTAGAACAACATTTTCCAACAAAAAACGTTTTTAAAAAAATAATTTCTTAAAAAAAACGTTGGCTGTTGGAAAATTCAACGTTGAATAATGACTAATCGCAACTTTGGCAAGCATCTTATTTTCTCGATTTAAGTAAGCTTAAAGTATGCATGTAATCGTAGTGAACGATCGAATTAACGTTGTTTTCGAAGCACTGGCAAAGCAATTGAGCAAAAAAAGGTCAGACTTGGGAATGCTGTTGACGTGTTTAAAAATATATGCCACAATTAAATGGAGACGTTTTCGAGCAATAAAGCAGAATTTACGAGTAAACATATCTGATTCGAGAATCTAAGCTTTCGAGAGAAACTATCCTTTCTCGATCCAGGAATTTTGAAAAAGGGATCAAAAGGATTACAGGTCTTACAGTTTAGGGCAAGAAGACGTTCCCTTCACACCCCCTAAAGGGGTAACACTTTTGTGAAAAATTATTGTACATTTAGGTCATAAACGTTGGGTGGTAAACATAAAATTTATTTTCGGTTCATTTTTGATGTTTTGACTTAAATGGATCAAATGAACAATTTTAAAAGCATCATATCATAATTTTCGGTTCATTATTAATGTTTTGATTCAAATGGTTCAAACAAAAAATTTACCAAGCTATACATTGTAATTTTCTGGTTTTTTTTGATGTTTTTGACTTAAATGGATCAAATGAAATATTTAAAAAGCTCCATTTAGTAATTTTTGGTTAATTATTAATGTTTCGATTCAAATGGTTCAATTTTAGAATTCATTTTTAATTTAATTTTCTCTTAAGGAAAATTATAGAAAATTAGATTTAAAATTATGAGTAGAGCTCTGTTCTAATTTAGACCAATCTCTTCGCAGCATTAAGAAAATAAGGGGATTGGCATGTGGATAGGTCGGAAGATTAGGAAAGCCAACTTAAGACCACATTAAGCCAAAAAATTATGAGTGGACAGGAAGCATAAGACAGAAGGCCCAAGGAAATTAACTTTTGAAGTTTCAGACATAAAACGGAAATAGCCCCTTTATGTATCGAGGCTAAATAAATTTCGCCATATATTTTCCCGTATTTTGCAGGAGTCAATAACTCGCTGAGTTCCAAGTCACATATATTTCTTTCAAAAATAAAAAATAACTTAGTTTTAAGTGGCGCACCCATCCTTTACGTTACCCCAATACGAGGGTCCTATTTATAGACAGCAATATTTAAAAACGCATATTTCACATTTTGTCATGTCCCCTCTACCGTCAGACCCTTCCTTAAGTGTCTTCGTATAGGGTGCGAGAATATGTTTTTGCAATTTTCTTAAAAATTCCGAATTTGAAAGCGTTATCAACTTTTGACACACAATTATTTTTATTACGTGTGCTGCTGATTGAGGGCCTAGGGGAGCCCAAAATTAGCCGTTTTCATCTTAATAATGGGCATTTTTGTTACACTAAGTAACCACAATAACAAATGTTTACTTTCTGCAAGAGGCTCACAAGCCGAGTCTCCAAATTAAATTTTGTAAATGCAAAATAATGCGCAAACACAAAATATTATATAATAAAAATAGCCCCATTTATCAGGGTTCCTGTCTAGGCCAAGTTGTTTGATGCAGAAATTGAAAATGTTGTATGTCCATATGAATCTACAAATACCAAGTCCCAACTCATGACTTTTTCAGATGCATTTTAGGGCATATTTTCAGTATATATTGTCAAATGTATTTTTTTATATTTTCAAATATATCCCCACGTCATGTGGGATTAACAGCATCATCATGAAATGGATACAAAAACGTCAACATTGAAAATGACAACCAAAATACACCATACTTGCGAGCGTGCCAATGTTTCGTTCATAAAAGTCACTATTAATCCCGGAAAAAAAATCTCACGAATTTATAACTGAAATTCCTCGACGTGAAATTTATATGAAATTCCATTTCAGCGAAAGCCTCCCCCGACGTGGGTGTACGTATTTCATGGCCTGGCTCCAAATGCATCAACGAAAGTCGTCAATGAAATGTGAAGACCACCTGCACATTGGCATGTCATCAGTGCCACAGGACATTACGTTTTATTTCACATTTTATAGAGCGCAGATATAAAACATCCATCTTAAACGAGTGAGGCTATTCATCCTGCAACCAAGATGGAGATAAAATTTCCATTTCATTCTGAAATTGAAATGCTATTCGCCCTCTGCTAAAGCCCCAAACTGTAGCTTACATACAGTATATTGCAGCGATGACATTAGGCCCTGAATTGTGTGGCATATTTAAAGACCCAATTTCACCGATATTTTCAGATTTTGGAATCCGTCATCTGATAAACCAGTACTTCCAGGTGATTTCCTAAAACGAAATTCCCTGAATTTGCCAGGGTCATACTTTAAGTTTACCAAATCCAAGAAATAGTGATCTGATGACATGTCATTTTAATGCAAAACAGTTTAAGAAAAAAATGTTAATGTTAAATTAAAAACTCATATTGGAAATTGAATATTGATTACATGTATGCATTAGGTCAGCCATTTGTGGGTCGATTTCTCACAGCTCTCGCAAATTCCCAAAAACCATTTATTTATAAATTATATCTCCATAGTAATAAATGGAATGGTTTGAGAGTATATGCACGTACATCAAAAAAGGCGTTTTCACCAATCTAATTGTCTTGTTTTCAAGAAATTTAAGAACACCAGTTTCTGTTTCTAATGCCAGCTTAATGGGGCATGATAATTTGACCCAAATTGTCATTTTATTGATTTTTCTTTGAAGAAAAGTGCGGGGAACGCCAGAAAAATAAGACAAAACTCTTAAAAGGTGTAATTGTGTAAATGAATATAAAAGTTACATACTGGAAAACCATAGCATCACCTATGACCTATCAGTACTTTCATAAATATTCCATAAGAAAATAGGAATTAGGTCGTCTCATAAAAAACATGCAACAGGCAAAGCATCAAAAAATGATAACAAGTCGCTAGGAATTGGGGCATGGATAAATGCATGACATGGTCCAAAGCGTCGCAGAAATAAACACCTACCCTGTATAGGTAAAGGCATAAATGTCAGTATCCTAACTAATAGGTCCGGGTCCCTATCTTTCCTACGTCAAACTATAAATATTTCCGGAGATATTTGGGGCGATGTTGGCACGCAGCAAAAAGCGCTATGATGTTTATAGTGCTGCCACCAGTGCATTAATTTTAATCTTAAAATGTTGCTATAAATAAGCTCTGTCGATAATTTTTGAAAGGAAGCACAAATGGATCCACGCTGGCATATTCGCATGAAAGTGTGATAAAGATATCAATACAAAGCCCCTAGCTAACTAATTTCTAGTTAACCAAATCAGCAACTAAATAGTCGTTATTCAGCTATGTACAACTAAAACTGTATAGTTGTTAATCAGCAATACGCAACGAATTTCGAAAAGGTGTAGCTTCAGTTGGAACGAACAACTTGAGAAAAAATATTACAGGGTTCCCCTAGAAATTCAATTTTCAACTTCCCTGACTTTTCCAGGTTTCAAAGAAAATTTCCCTGAAAAATGCGACATATGACTTACATACATATATGTCAATGTAAAAAAATGCTATATTTATTGTTCATCGTTCACTATAAATGAGGTGAACAAAAAGCCTAATAAGGAACCAGCAATAAAGCAAACATTTTAATAAAAGAAATTCAAATTTAGATTAGTTTTTCAAAATTTACAATTTCAATATTGATCTCTTCAACAAAACTGCTCGCTTAAAATGATAGCTAGAGTTTCTTGACATCTGTATCAAAGATTTGTTAAACTTCCTTAACTGTTTAAAATAGAGCATAGTTCCCTGATTTTTCCAGGGCTTTCCAACTTTCCTGACTTTTTCAGGTTTTCCAGGTCTGGGGGGACCCTGAATAAGTTGCAATGACAAGTAATGCTTCCTGTCCACTTGTAATTTTTGTCTAATTTTAGAGTTCATTTTTTTAAAATTTTCTCTTAAGGCAAAAAATTGAAAATGAGATGATGTTAGGTCAAATCAACGAAATTTGCGCCGAAAAGCTTTAACATTTATTTGATTCTGCATGGGAATCAAATGATTTTTTTTGCACATTTTTTGAAATTTGCATGGATTTCTCTTGGAGATGTCAGCAACTTGAAGAAGGATAGAGCTGAAAAGCATTCCGGAAATTGACATTGCTTATGAATGCTTTGCACGGACATGTGCAAGTAGATTTCATCATTTTGAAGTGTTCAAAACGAAATAAATTCAAATATTTGTCATGCATGCGGTGGCCAAGACCATAATTTTGAAATGTGAGAACATTCACTTGACTAGAAATCGATATCGTCAGTTAACGTCTTGCAAAAAGACAGCTCCATAATTGGATGAAATCAGTGGAGAGAATTTCATTTGAGCAGTGATCCATCTTTATTTATCGCTTGGTTTAGCGGTTGTTGTTGTGATGATCCTGGACGTCATTAATTGATAAAGGAAATTGCGTTTTTTGGTTAAGGACATGAGTGACGTCACCAGTCACTTCTCAAATCATGTCTTCACAGGGCAATACAATCCTGCTTTCCACTCAAATGTAAGTATCAAGTAATCAAGAGTTCATCCATGCCAGATAATATCCAGTTAAATATTAAGAGCAATTCTCAGGAAATTACTAATAAGTTTGGTACTTGTCCATTAACGGAACTACATATTATGTTAGGGTAGGTTAGGTTAGGTTATGTTAGGTAAGGTTAGGGTAGGTATAACGCTTAAAAAACCTAACCAAACCTAACCTAACCAAACCTAACCTAACCTAACCTACCCTAACATAACAGGTAGTTCCGTTAATGGACAAGTACCCGCATTTTATATGTAAAAAATATTAATTTGCATTGAAGACATTTTATAGCAACGCGTTTCTGGGAAAAACAAAACAAAGACGAAAGAAGTAAGTCAAGATTTCGTAGTGATCAAACCATGGTTCAAGAAATATTTTACAATAAATATTCCCAACAGTTGGTTTATAATAAGTTTCTTTTAAACTTAAGTCGCTTAATTTATCCAATTATGAAAAAAGTATTTTATTGCATCCAATTATCAAGGTGCCAGATAAAATCAACAAAAAATTCAAATTTAAATCTTATTATAGTTTAGTGACGCTTTGGAAACCCTAGGGTACGACATTTTGCCAGATTAGTTTAATCGTTTTTCTTTCATGAGCCCATTATTCTTCACTCTCAAATTACATTACATGAAAGCAATTACCACGGGTAAAAGAAAATGCTAATGCATATATAAATATCGATTTATTGAAGTAGACTAAATTTTGTAAAAGAAAAATGTCGTGTGCTTCCAAGGACACTATTCAACTTTTTGTTCTTCGTTGGTAGGACATTGTTGACAAAATATGACTCGTTTTCAACAAAATTCAAAATTTACAACTTAAAACTGAATTTTTCAAAACGAAATTAAAGATTAAAAGGAGTTAATTTACATGTACCTCATTATTAACCTTTTAAGTTATGTAATGAGGGTAATAGTGTACGATTCCGCTGTATTATAAATTAAATTTCTCACTTACAAGAAAACTAAGGTTTAAAAAATACTTTTAGAATGTACAAGAATAGCGATGCAACACACGTTTAATTTTACATGAATTTTGCAAACCCGTATAAATTTATTTGATATGTGAAACCTGATAACATGATATCATAAAAACAAATAAATACGTATGGAAAATTAAACGAAAATTGATATAGATTATATAAAATTAGTGGCAATAGGACCATATCATTTTAAGTTGTTAGAATATCACACTTTAATTTTCTTTTAAGTTCACCTATTTTGCTTATGGTCAATAAGCTGTTGTTATCATGAAGCTGTTTCTTATCAATGACATGGTATAGCGACATGCAGTTGATCTTAGTAGATTTGCTTTATTTTTTAAAATAAACTTATATTTAGTGGTGAAGTAGTTATTATAAAAGGGTTACACTTAACTATTTGATATGTATATATGAAAAGTATATTGTAATTATTAAAAAGCTATATTGTAGTCAAAATATTCAAATTATTCACATTGTCAAATAAGTTAAGCAGGGAGCAAGTTAAGCCTTTCATTACGAAAATGCACGTTTGTAACGAATGTTTGTTAAAACCACGAAAGTTGAACTATTTTTTATCAATCTCATCATGTGGCACTAACTCCCTATTGCCATGGCCGGTTTTTTCTATCAAAATAAGTTTCATCTGCTTGCATTAATTGAGTGTAAAAACATGAATTTGAGAAACAGTCGAATGAAGCTGTGAAGTCATCCGAAATTCTTTCTAAACTAATGTACAGTTTGCATTAACTGTAACCCACATTAGTTGGGAAGTTTTAAATTCGAAAACATGAGGTCTACTTGATTTCTGATGCGTTATCCAATTTCATGTAAGGGGTTAACATCTCCAGGAAGCCACCAAACCATACGAATATGATTTCCACAGTTCATCCAAATTTCACAGACTCTTATTTTGGAAAGGAAGTGCACAGAGGCGGAAACGTGGCGTCGGAGTTCATATTTTAAAATTTCATAGGCGCATATGAAAACATAAGGGGATATAAATTACAATGTTGCTGTTGGTGGAGGAAATTTTTTTTTTAAAGGTTTCAAAGAAGGCGCTGCTACCCCAAGTGAAGGCGGTGGGGCCACAACTGCTAAGTTGGGAAAAGCAAGGAAAAGAGATCAAAATGTTGAAATGCTCTTGGCACACATTAGTTTGAAAAATGTAGCGCAGGTTCGTGTTACCCTAGGAGTGACCAGAAGTCGTTGTTTTTCCCGGCGGAAACAGGTGCTGCAAATGGTGTGTTATGGTCCCACAAAAGCCACTACACCCTGCATTTTAAGTGCATTGAGACCAGTAATGCTCCTGTCTGGCCAATGTTTGGGGCCAAAAATACTAATTCGTGAGTAGCAATTTTCAGAGTTTTAACTTTCTGGCTTTGCCTGTCACGAGTTTAAAGTTTTTCAAGCTTTTTTAGGCGGTTGGCAAGGCTCCCACCCTATGAGTTTTCGTGAGGTTATTTCACAAATAATTATGGCGGACGAGTGAATTGGGTCTACGACCGACTTTCTTTTTTACCTTTTTAAGGATTGGGTTCAGCACAGGATAAGCATTTTCGGGGATAACCCATCTTTCCGCACCAAAATAATTATGAAAGTGCTGGCCAGACTGTGACGCTGATGGAGCAAAATTTCGGGAAAAAATGTCTGGAAAAATTCCTGGACGCCAACTAATTATTACGTGCTTTCAAGTTAAAGGAAATGCATTGCATGGCATGGAGACTGTGCTCACAATTTTAAAATTTCGGAAAAAAAATTCCTGGACGCTAACTAATTATTACGTGCATTCAAGTGCGTTCATCCAGAAATTCAATTTTCAACTTCCATGACTTTTCCAGCTTTAAAAAAATCCCCCTGACCATTAAAAATGCGAAATTACATTAGCCAATGTAATAAGAGCTATATTGTTTTTAAATATTTATACACATAAGATAAACACAAATTTTAATAAGGAATCAGCAATAAAACACGCATTTTAATAAAAAAAACTTCAAATTTAGATTTGTGTTTTTCAAATTTACAAATTCATTACTGATCTCTTCCAAAGAATTGCTTGCTTCCATTGATAGTTTGAGTTTCTTGACTTCTGTGTCAATAAATTTGGTAGATTTCTCTCACATTTTTAAACTAAATCAAGCATGCCTGACTTTTCCCTGAATTTTCCATGCCTTTCCAACTTTCCTGACTTTTCCAGGACAGTCATTGCAAAGGACACGCATTGCACGGAAGCTGTGCTTACAATGTTAAATTTGGAAAAAAATGTTTGGAAAAAATTCCTGGACGCTAACTTATTATTACTGATGTGTCAGTACAGTATAGTAGTACAGTTTATGCTTAATGTGTCGGTATACTGTATACTGTATACTGATATCTAGTGATATATATGCATGTGTCCCTATAATCAGTAAAGATATAGTGGTATCATTTGCTGCAATTATACCGCAGCGCATGTTTGCACTAAATTACAAAAATACAAAAAATATAAATATAAAAAATTGAAAAAAAAAGTATAATTATCAATACTAAAAATACTCAAATAAATTGTTCGTGATAAAAATGCACTCGTGAAACCGGTCACTGTGCTATGTGTAACAAGTTTATATTTTAAAAATACAATTTTCACAAAATTCCTAGCGTTTTCGCAAGATTTTTAACAATCAGAAACTGTACTGGATTTGGGAAAAACTTTCAGAAAATGCAGGCTATTTTAACCAAAAGTCGTCATGTGAACATGCTGCTGACACGTGTGACTTTGACCACATAATACATGACTTTACAGTAAACTTTCAAAAATGCCTTCTTTGCAATGAAAGATAATGAAAATTGCATAAGTCTTTAACAACAAAAATGTCATGTTGAAATCCAGGAAAGTAATAATGTTTTCATCGTCTCTGAGGCAGAAATCACTAGCAACGCAATTTATCAACAATTTCAAAATTCCTTTAGTAGAATCAAAATATTGCATTAAAAGCTCCCCCTGAAAGTGGACCAAATAAAATTATAATGAAAGTGGAGGTATTCAAATGCTTTATTTAACTTTGGGATTGCTAGGATTTTTCTTCAATCATGCAAGACTAAAAATATGCATTTTATCCAGCTCAATAGAAATTTTAATAACCTCTTCAATAGAAAGGTTTTCAATTGCTATGCAAATGTCATGTGAGTAAAAATAAATGTCATCTGAAAATTACAAAATATTGTACATCTTAAAACAGATAAAAAAATGGGAAAAATTATAAAACAGGTTGACACTAGTACAAAAAAATATAATCCTATTGTAGAGTTTTGCGGGATTCGGAGAACCAAATATTTTGTTTGCTGCAATTATGCATTCTGTATTTCATTTTGCTCCTTGGGCTTTGATTAATTTTTTAAATAAAACAAGCACATACATGTATTTGTTTGCTGCAATTATGCATTCCGTATTTCATTTTGCTACTTGTACGTTAATTGAATTTTTAAATAAAAAAAATCACATTTTGTTTGCTGCAATCATGCATTCTGCATTTCAATTTGCTCTTTATCTGTGCGTTAATTAAACTTTTAATAATACATGTACGATCACATATTTTGTTTGCTGCAATTATGTATTTCACTTTGCTCTTTATCTGTGCTTTAATGAAATTTTTAATTAAAACAATTAATCTACAATTAACACCACCCATCACAGGCAAGTAAACTGATTCATTTAACTATTCATCAGGATGACCCCCTAGGGGGTCGATTGTTTCCAATAAAATTCTAACCGAAATACTCAAGCAGTAATAAGACCCTCCCGCCAAACATATCTGTGGCCACAAAACTGCTAATAAATCCTAATAAAAACGTGGTTTCATCTCACCGTTGACAGGCCTGGTGCGGGCAGCACCGGAAGTGGTATTTTTACGTCGCATTCCATTATTGTCCGTTTTTGGTTTTCGTGGACTTGCCATGGATGTCACGCGAACGAAAAGTCACAAACACATTCACAGTTGGCGGGGAAAACTAGCAAGGGCTTCGGCCGACCAAACTCCACCGAGGACGGCAGGGGAATGACGGAAAAATCGCGTTGGCGAAGTGACAGACAGAGGGCGCCACGGCGGGCGGCAGCGCCATCTAGCGGCGCCACAACGCCTCCCTCGGCTAGTCGATACATCACCGACTTTCAACGCACTGCTAATAAATAACTGTCAGCCCCAACGCTTCTTTTAATCACTCATCATTGTCAACTACAAATTTGTCACTTTTCACTGATTCTCAAACTCAGGCTCAGCCCCAGCAACATATGCTCGAACTCAACTGTTGGAGCAAGGACTTGGCAAAAGCCATGATCAGCTAGGACGCTTGACAAGTGAGGAAGACTAAAAGAGACTAAATAATGCTAAAAGAGGTTAGAAGATGCTAAAAGGGACTAAAAGATGCTAAATGCAGGCCAAAAGTCAAGTAGTGGGGGAGGACATAGGGCAGCGCCGCCATCTTGAATTTTCAAATCTTGAGTACACCCATACCTCTTTATATGGTCCTTTCGCTATAACGGCCTGCGGCCATACATGACATGCTGCATTTTTAGCTTTTAAAAGCATGTTTCAAGTATGCATCACTAGTTTACATGTATGTGCAAAAACTATGATGTATGAGCAGCAGCAATTATGCTTCCTATCGATCGATTTGTAATTTTTGTTTAATTTTGGAGTTATTTTTTTTCTTAATTTTCCCTTAAAGCAAAAAATTATTGAAAATTATAAGA
Source organism: Cylindroiulus punctatus (assembly GCA_034695085.1). Taxonomy (NCBI): domain Eukaryota; kingdom Metazoa; phylum Arthropoda; class Diplopoda; order Julida; family Julidae; genus Cylindroiulus; species Cylindroiulus punctatus. Next base: position 14,811 of record JAQFYZ010000657.1, on the reverse strand, counting down.
CAATTACGAGTAGAGCACTGTTCTACTGTTGACCAATCATACTGCAGCAATGAAAAAATTAAGAAAATTAGAGACAGTGTTGCCAGGTAATAATTTTCATAAAATGCATACAGTAAGTAGTTTCCCTGACATTCCCCGACTCTACTTTTCAGTAATTTCCTTCAAATTAACCCTGACATTTTAAATAATATAGGGCCATGAAGTATTCATTTTCAAACCCTGATTTAAACACATGCATTTTTACATTAAAAAAATACTAAATTATTCCCTGACATACCCAGAATTCTCTGTATTCAATGATAAAAGCAAATACATTTTTCCTTTTAATTCCTTTTAATGTATAGTGCTATTTGCATACTGATGTAAGCCATTCTAATTCACTACGCCACTTAAGAATTTCATGCTTTGCATAATCATGAGCATAACAATAAAATACCAAAAGTTTTTATTGCATGAAACTTGAAATGTACATAATAGAAACTGCGTAAAAGAAATCTGCCTACAGTATATTGTATTAGCTAGCCCTAAGCCCGCAATTAAGGCAAACACTCGTTTTGAAATTAAACCTACATTCAGGTAAAGTTTCCCTTTCACGAAAACTGCAATATGGAAGACTTCTCCTTGGTTTGCCTCACAAATCCCTAGTGATTGCATCGCTTGTACATGTGAGCAGTATGCAAAAAGTACATTTACATGGAACATAATGGCAATCGAATACAATGAAACTAATTATGACAATTCAATTTTAGCGAAGCCCTTGGGAATCCCTGACATTTTGCGTCAAAGTAGAGTGGCTCTTACATGCATTACCATGGGGAAAGAGTTGACGTCAAAAATGCAATTGTTTATCACACTATTTTAACTTCAATCTGCATTCATTCTGAAATTTTACACGGAATATGACAAAATATTTAAATATTTTGTATATTTAAATATTTTGTCATATTATGACACAAATATGGCAGTTTTTCTACTATAAAAGGGCATTATAACTGCATGACAGTAATGTAGAAATACTGCAGTATTTGACAATTCACATGTTTTTCTGCATTTAAGGAATGCACTTTATCTGCCATCCAAATTCTGCCATAAATGGCACATTTTTCGGTTGAATGGTGAAAAAATGGCACTTTATTCGAATATTATGTCTGAAATTTTTTGCTTGGGGTGCACCAAGAAATTTACGTTTTAGTTCAAAGAGAAAAATATATCTCTTTAAAATATTTGTCTTTTCTTGACAAATATTTTCTCTTTGAACTAATAAAGCCCAACAATGCCTAATTTTACTCAAGATTTTTGTTAGGCATCGTATATTGGATGTGCAGCCAACTAATGGAACACCCACAGGATGATATTGATAGAAAGAATACAAAATAGTAAACACCCACATTAAACGCAGATGATGGAAAGGCGCATTTCATCAAATATCAACCAAAAGTTGAGACCAAATCAAGGAACTAAAAAAGTATTTTTCTGACGCATTTCACAACATTGCTAGGGAAAGGAAGACTGACAGAAAAGGGTCCAAAGAGAGGGAACAACCAAACTAATTTTGCTTCAGTTGGCACATCGAGCAAACGAGCAATTTAATACCCCTATATGTCAACATTCCACAAATTTCAACAGTGGCAAGGGGTGGGTTCAAATGGGGGCAAAAATGGACAAGTTTGGCTCAAGGGTGATTTCTTGACATCGTGAAGGGCAAATTTTCATGAAAATTGTTCACTGCCTACAATATTAAGGCAACAGAGAAATAATGTAATTATTTTCTTTGTCATTCTTGATTTAATAATCATTATGTATCAATATTTATGTAAGATTAATTAAAGAATTATAGCTTAACGTAGTTTCTTAAAGGTAAGAATCTAGACCCTACTAAACCACCCAACTTAGATGTGGCATAGGCCACATCAAAGATTTTATAGTTTCATGGTCACTCATGCTCACTAACAAAGAATCGTACATCATCAAACTTCTCTGGAACCATGTAATTGACTAAAAATCATACAGCCCATGAAGTGAGCAAAGGGAGGTTGTTTTATTGTCCATTATAACATCACGATGAATCTTGGTTATAAAAAAAAACGTATTATGCTTCTGTACGCCCATCTGGGTAAATCTGATTAATTCGAAGGAGATTGGATCAAACATTAAGTGAATCTCGGACATAAAGCTGGCCAAGATTCTGCAATTATTTCCAACACCTTATCTTCCTTTATCTAGCTCACCTTGCAACATGGCAAATTGAGTTACACGCTCGTATATACACTGTATGTACATGTATACACTTGCACCACCCACATAATTTTACGCCATGTACAGGGTTGTCCCAGTAATTAAAATTTCAACTTCCCTGACTTTTTCAGATATTAGAAAAAAATCCCCTGACCATTAAAAATGCTAAGATATGGCATACGCTAATGTAAAAAAATGCAATATTTATAGTTCATTATTTATAAACACGAGGTTAACACAAATTTTAAAAGGAACCAGCAATGGAGCACATACAATTATTTTAATAAAAAGCTTCAAATTTATATTAGTTCGTTCAAATTTAAAAATTTCATTATTGATCGCTTCCACAGAATTGCTTGTTTCAATTGATAGCTTGAGTTTCTTGACATTTGTGCCAAGAAATGTGTTAACTTTCCCTGGCTTGTTTTAAAATAAATAAATCATCCCTGACTTTTCCCTGATTTTTCCAGGTCTGGGAGAACCCTGGTATATCCTCATAAATCTTACCTTATTGGCCAATTGATTCAATGAGGTTGCATGTTGTTAAAGGGGAATATTAGCTACAAGAATGTTTAAATCACGAGGGAATACTGCAAGAGAATACTGCAACATTTTACCAGATTAAAAAATGCCAAGTGAAGAAAAATGGCTGCAATTTACTTATTTTAATTATAAGTTGGGATAGAGTTAAAGGGCTGATTGCCATCGTAATACACTGTAGTGTTTGTTTAGCAAAAAAGGAGCTTGAAATTAAGTGCAGATTTCAAATTAGTCTCTCATTGATGCCCTCCAAAATTAACCCTCTCGACACAAGTACATAAACAATGCTAAACCATCGATAATCACTCCTTTGATAAATAATTCATGATGATTAAGATCAGGAAGCCAGCACCGAAAATGTTATGCTACAAATGACTGTATAATGATGGCCAACTTCAATATTCGATGATTTCTCGCCTCAGTACGCCCAAATTATGAAATCCTAATTAGTTAATTACATATTTACTTTTCAGCTTCCGAACGCCTAAGGACTGTTATTAGATTAATTAGATTGAGGTAAATCGATCTAGACGTCTGCAACTTTCCCAATGAATTATGGTAAAATCAACAGTAATTTCGTACTGGTTTTCGTACTAATTTCGTAAATAATGTGCTGCAATTTCGTTCTATATCTAGGAATGACATTTGCGAAACTGCTAGCAACAAATTCAATTGATCACAATTGATGAAATTAAAAACATTTCTAGAAAAATGCTTCGGATATATCAATGGATGGCAGAAAAACGTGTTGGCAAAAATGCGGAAATCAATTCTTGGAAATATTCAAAAATATTTGGTAATACATGTACATGTATCAACGATGAAGAGAGCGTTGGTGGCGAAATTTGTGAGAAATCAACTCAGTGTTGGGCAAAAACTAGTTGCAACTAAAACTTATAAATTACAACTATATTTGTTATGTGGTAGTGGTAACAAAACAACTAAACTGTAGTTGTTAGTCGCTAATACACAACTAATGTTTGAAACTAATTTACTTTTAGTTTGAATGAACAACACATTATTTTTGTTTAGACAAATAGTCGCAATGACAACTAACGATTAATTAGTTTATTTGAAGTTGTTGATTGACATCTAACATTTAATTCCACAAGTTGAATCAATCTTCTGAATTAGTTGCTTCCTCTAATCTCTAAAATCTCTTAAAATTTCAGCTGATTGTTTTACACTTTCTCAATTATGCCTGACTTTGCCTGACTATTTTTCAATTGCCTGACTGTGCAGATCAGTGGCAATTATGAGTATATTATGGGCAATTTTTATCTAGAAAATGGAGATGCAATGAAACTGAAATAAGTTTGTTTAAAAGTATAAAGGGGTGAGGCATACCCTGTATAAAAGCGAAAAAGCAACTGGTCATAAATGTGATAAGACGAGTGGATCCATTTTCTCCATATTGCTTTTCAAGTAATCAATGATAAACACGCCCTTATGAGAAGGCATCCTAATGCACACAATCGTTATGTCACCGCAAAATTAATGAAGTTCAAGCCTGACTAATTTGGTTTTAATCAAAAAGAAATCTAGCAGAGATTCCCTCTTTCGAGTCCATAATTAATGAGGGGCGTACGCATATATCAAATGTTGACAACATCGTATGCAAGTACATGTAAGCTCAGTAGCTCTGATAACGTCTTGAAACCACAACGTCTATTAACATAAGGAATTTGTCTTACATAAGCATTTCCCATATTTGCAAGAAATATTTGTTTGGAATATGTTAGAAATGCATATTCACATCCGAAACAATCACAACGTACATGGATATTTACATTGGTGAAGGAAAGAAATTCATTCAACATTTACATGGAACATACAACATACTACATTCTGCGTAGGCGCAAAAACAAAATGTTTTTAACATAATTAAGTAATAAATAAGTATAATTTATTATATTATATATTATATATATATTATTATATTATATGTTTATAATATATTATATAATTAAGTAATAATTCCACTATAATATAATGCAAGCACTAATAATCGCCATCGCGATCACCTCATATAAGAATTCAAGGCGAAAACATGAATATGTTATTTATAACAGGATTAGTGTTAAGCATTTTTAACTCTGCTTCGATATCTTTTTGCTGACAACATCTAATGTAAGATGCTCGAACTATTGTTATATGATGGATCCCAACTTTCCTGACATTTCTAGCTAGGTGCTGTCCATCAAAAATATGCCCACAGGCAGGCCATCATCGAAATCCTACCAACGCCTACCTAGGTTGGCTAAGGATGTTCTGAGAATAAGTGTTTCTTGAAATCGCTGAGGTATAAGAACCAAAATTGGTGTTTATGAAGACGTTGGTGTTTATCCTTAACGTCTTGAGGGGGAGTGATTTAAAAGCATTTTATTTTTCTGTTCTCGATCTTGCTATCGATATGAAATGGATGTTGCCCGAGGCAACTGTACTGTTTTCAGAAAGATTTCGGGGACATTGTCTTCCGAAATTGCAATCTGATGCCGAATTACTTATGCGCCATATCAAGCCATGAATGGCATATTGGTGAAACAAGTCATTTCTTTGAAAGCCATTAACTTCATTACCTTATCGATTGTGCACCATGTCAACCTGAACGCGGAAAATCTACAGGTTTCTATAAAAAGCAAACTGCTTCATTTTTGTTCTATTCAAGTTAATCAATTGCATCTGCCCAAATTAGATGAACTTGTGGAAATAAAGGGATCATCAAGGCCTGCCCTAATTACTGAAATTAGCTGAAAATACTGTTACATGTAGCTGTAAGGGTGAGGAAGCTTAACACAAGTATATTAAACACAACTATGCACAATATACAAGGTGAAGAGTTTATGGTGAAACAAACCATAACACAATAAAATTTGTTGAAACAAATGATAGACTCATGCTAATGGTGCCTGCACACTTGTAATTTTTGCCCACGTACGGAGGAAGTTTTTGCCGTTTTATGTAGGTAAACCTTGGGCAAAGTTGGGCAAAAACCTCCATAAGAAGAAAAAATTATCTCCGTACGTGGGCAAAAATTACAAGTGTGAAGGCACCATAACTGTCACCATAATTTTGTCTAATTTTGAAGTTAATTTTTTCTTAATTTTCTCGTAAGGCAATAATTATTGAACATTAGAATAAAATTGATAGCTTGAGTTTCTTGACTTCAGTATCGAGATTTATTTAATTACCCTGACTTTTTTCAAATAAAGCAATTTTCCCTGACTTTTCCAGGCCTTTACAACATCCCTAACTTTCCAGGTCTGGCGTCTCCCTTCCCCCAACCGCAAGCATAGGTGCTGTCTGTTGGTGCATTGAATTGAATTGAATTGAATGCGTTCAAAAACTTGTTACTGAACAATTCGTCTGTCGTCTAGCACTCGATTGCAACGAGTCCTTCAATAAATAAGCTCAAAACTGAAATTTTTGCAACTTTAAATTTTTCAGACTTCATCGTGCTCAAGCAAGGCATGCTCGCAGTCACAAGACGCACACTGAGTTGGGTGTTAATGCATGGCTCATTTTTCAAAAGAAGATTTTGGGCAAGGCAGCGCCATGGGGTGTTATTGGCGATAGGAGAAGATGGAGAAATGGCTCGTAAATGAAAAATGCAGCGTGTTCTCTATCAGTTTCATTTGGGGGTCCCCAAAACGAGGGGATGCCAAGGCAGGAACTAATGTAAACAACACACTTTTGCCTTTAAGGATGCTCAATCAGGAGTCAGGAGAAGGCTCCTGTGCCAGGGGGGAGGGAGAAATTCTTTTAGCAGCCCAACGATTGGGACATACTGTAAGGGGTGCCAGAAGTGTTTTCCAAGGGAATCTAGTTTGCGGCGTGTTGTTATGTTCCCAGAGAAGTGTGCCAGCTGTCCACTAAATTTGCAAAGTGTAAAATGACACTTGTACGGGTTGGGAGGACTGGATGTGCATGGACGAAAGAGGGAAAAAGTGCAACCAGAACCAGCCCCCAGGGCCAGCTCCGAAAACTGGAGTTTTATTGGAGACCTTTTAAAATCCAGCCCAAAACTGATTTTCTCCACCAAAAAAATCAGCGAAAAGTAAAAAAGTGCAGGATCGGTGAAAGATGGATGAGGCAAAACCAGACTAGCCAGGGGCCCCCAAAATACAGTCTGGCATCTTAAGATCTTAAAGGGATCTAAAGATATCACCTTGGCTGGTGGTGAACTTTCGAAAATCACTATAGCAGAAATTCAATTTTCAACTTCCCTGACTTTCCAGGTTTTACAACAATTTTTCTGACCATTAAAAATGAGGATAAATTAAAAATGTAGAAATGCTACTTGTATTGCTCATTGTTTGAAAACATGAGGTGAACACAAATTTTTATAAGGAAGCCGCAACAGGGTTCCACCAAGTTCCAACAGGGATGTCCCTTAAGTCAATTTATTCTTTCTTTTACTAAATTTTTTTAAGAAAAAAACTTCATTAAAACAAAGAAGCATTAAAAAACTGTAGGAATTTCCATCGCCAGCCAATGCAATTAATGTCATTTCAGAAAAACAAAAAAGGTCTTACAAATAACATTGAGAAAATACTCCGAAGGGAATTTAAAGCAAAAGAGTTGCTCCGAATGATGTTTGTAGTAAAGAGTTTGTCCTAATTAGATAATGTTGATTTCCAGCATTCGATGCAATGCAAAATCCCTGTGGATGTAATTAATGGGTGCAGATCATGCATAATGGATGGAGCTGGGGCCTTTGAAACTGTTCACTCATATTAAAATTCCAAGTAACTATTTAACGCAAAACTTAAATGCAAAGGGCTTTGGACTTTTCAGTGAATGCATGGCACGAAGGTGAATAGAAAATAACCTGCTCGAAAGATTTGAAGAAATTCAATCCGTATGCTCTTGAACAATGATGTTCAGCAACCAAACCAGTTGCACACAGCTGTCACTCGGTACTTGCAGTTTACTGCTCACAATGGCAAACATTCTCAAGAATGTATCCTACCCTACAAGTCAGAAAATGCACTTTTGTAAATTAAATCTCGACTCGATTTCTATCAGTCTTCCAATGCATTCATGTGATCGTTGCTACATCAAGCACAATCTTTAATTTTGGCAAAGTAATCCAAATATTCGAGGCAAATTGCACTGAAAGTATTGTCGGAACTCTGCATGCATTAATCTTGTTAGATCCGCGTTCCCCAAACATTTACCTCCATTATGCATTCGGTCCACCTGTAATTTTTTGGCTTAATTTTGGTCTTAAGTTGTCTTTCCTAATTTTCCGACCCTACCCACATGCCTTGCAGCACAAAAGTATATGGGTGCATAAATGAGAAAATAATTTAGTGCAACAGGATTATTTTTGCAAATTTCTGATAAAATGCTATTGCAGCAGAATTGCATCTATCAATCCCCCTCATTTCCATCATCATTTGGTTGCCCTCCCCCCAAGATGATGACATAATACTTCAATGATCCCATATTTTCTTGTAAAATGGCAGCTGGAGTTTTTACACCTTACATTAACTGCTTAACACTTGATTTTCCGCAATAACAAAACGCATCCTTGGAAAATGCCTAGCATTTCATCAATCTGGCTTCAAAGTGGAACACGTCCCAAATCAATGGCCATGCTCTGGAAATGCTTAGCAAAATATTCGTAGCCCTCCATCCCCCTATCCGCCATTTATCACCATCAAGTCGAGCGTATCTAGCGTTATGTGAATTGAGGATAGTGACACCAAAGGCCTTTATAGCTGAGATGTTCCTGGTGCACATGGTCCACACTTAAGTTAGGCGAGTGCCACCGGAACAGGAGTTGCTCGACATACATCAGCTGTTTATATTTTGACAATCATGTCGTGCATTCCAGGCTACAAATCTAGCAAGCCATGGCGGTGATTGCGCTGCAATTACATTGTGCCAACACGAGGACACCAGCCATTTGTAAAAGTGAAAACAGCTCGTAAAACAACTGCTGGATGGGATAACATGACAGCAATTGACCTTTGGTTATGGAATGGTCAAAGCAGAATGGGAGGATTAGGGAAATCTCATAAATTCTCAAAACGCCAAAAAAGGATTTACAGTGGGTACCACTAATGTGTTTGCGGATAATGTTATCATGTATTGTTATCGGAATTGTCCAGTCCAGAATGTTCCTGTTGAAATACATTGTAAGAAATACATTGTTTTGATCTTCCAATCAAGAACTTGTTTCATAAAAACTAATACCTGTACATACTATAGCAAATCAGACAACAGTTGATCATATAAAATTGGTGGCAAATAGGGCCATATCGTTTTGAGTTGTTAGAATAACACTTATTTTCGTTTAAGTTCACCTGTTTTGTTGATGATCAATAATTTCTAGGGTATTTGATTAATATTTGCATAAAATATTCTTCAGAAGAAGGTATTAAATCTATGCAGAACTCTACACAATGTTCTGCATAGATCTGATACTTTTTATGCAGAAATATTTATGCCTAAAATGTTTCGCAGAAATGATTGTGCATAACATATGTTCTGCAGAAATATTTGTGTTTTGATAACTGAAATTAATGCATAAAACATTCTTCAGAAAAGGTATCAAATCAATTCATAACTCTTAACATTATTCTGCGTAGGATTTCTGCAGAACTATTTATGCATAAAATATCCTGCAGAATTATTTACTCACACATACTGTACCCTGCAGAAATAAAAAATCCTGCATAAATATGCATGCATACAACATCCTGCAGCATGCATAAAATATGACGCATGAAAAAGTATCAAATCGATGCATATTTTCGCACAAATTTCCCCCATAAAATGTCCTGCAGACTGCACAATTTCGCAGAATCTTTGGGGTGGCTTTTCGTGAATTTCCCAACAACTTTTCCAGGGGATCTTCGTGCGCAGCATCCCGCAAGCTGGCGCCACAAGTGACAGCCCTTGCGGCAGGCGTCCAAAGTTGGTCAGCAATTTCTGGGTGGCACAACATTATCGCCAATTTCGGGGGTGGTTTATTTTTATCCATTCGGACTAAAATCGTATTTTGGATGCATTGGAATGGCAGTGGAATAGCGGGTGTCTTTCATTGGCGCGTATTTATAGTAAATAAACTGGATGGCGTAGGAGAGCTGCATTTTCGGATACAGGTGTTTGCAGTCGTCAGTTCAGCCGTTAAGATAAAAACGGCGAAAAACAACAGGGAGGGCTCTGTAGCAACAGCGTTCTCCATTGCACTGACACAGACAGCCTGCTGTTGTCTTGCAACGTGTTATTTTAAGGTCCCAAGCCTTCCAAGTACACGAGTAACATTTAGGACGACGAATGAGAAATGCTCGGCGGCCATTTTTTATTTCTCCCTAGTAAACAATCGATCATGTACGTTTTAAGACAGTTTGGGCAAACAAAGCTCAAACAAAGCCAGCTGCTTAGTTCGCTATTCGCCAGGGCCAATCAAAACACTTTGTAACATTCGTTAGATAAATTCGACGGAATGCTTATCCCATAATTTTTCCCAGAACATATTGCCAATTGCATCTAGGTGATCGCTGAGAAATAAATACAGTGCCAGGCGAACAACTGATATGTAGACACGAGGGAAATTGGGATGTCAAAACGTCGCCATAATGCAGTTTCGATTGGCCCTTCAGAAATTCGATTTTGCATGGTGTTTGCTGTCAAAGAGCCTGCGGATGAATTTATAGTCATCTACGTGTGCATTCATCGATGATGGAAGGAGCAGTGCAATTGAACGACTTTCTGATTTCGGAATTAAAAACATCATTTCATTTCAGGGCATCAAAGGAGGAATGCAATCAATGAACTGGAGCGAAACGAACATCATTTTTGAAGCAAATTTCGTTATGATTCGAGGCGCTTTTCATTCGAGGCATCCAAAACTCAATTTTTAAATTAAATGATAAAGAGTGCACTTGCAGACGCCACCTTGATAATATACGTGATAAACATGCCACCTGCAATGCTAAATCAATATGCACAAAAGTTTATTTTCCAACTGTGGACACCCTGGGTGATCATAAAGCCCTGGTGAAACGCATCCAGAGAAATGCACCCAAAACAGCTATATAAATAAGCATAGCATGGGTGAGGGGACTATTTCAATTAGGGACAAAATGGTCCTGTGGATTCTGTGACCTAATGCCCTTTGGTTAAGATTGCAGTTAACTTGTGTCCTCTCACCCATGCAATGTTAATTTATAGTTATTTTGGATACAATAGCCACAACAGACGTTGTATAGCCTCTGTATGTCAAAAGAGCCACCAAATGCAAAAATTAGTTAATTCATGCAGCATGGATCTACGGTACGAACCTCAATAATGTTAATTCTTCCATGCTCAATTAAGTTGAGCATGTAAGTTTAATTTAGTTAAATTTTTAATTCAATGTTAGTTAGTTCATGTAGCATGATCTACTGTATGAATTAGCATGCCTAACAATATTCAAAATGCAATTTGCATGCATGCAAACCTTTATTTAAATGAAAATTGCAAAAAAGTTACTGTTGCACTGGATTAACTAGCTTGACGTTGCAATTGTAATTCGAGACTTGCAATTTCTAAGGATATATGTTTAGAATATAATAGATAATCAGAAGGTAATCAATAATGCCTGTATTGTAACATGCTGTAATTATCTTCTTAACATATATCCTATGAAATTGCAAGTCTCGGATTATTACCACGTTAATCTAGTTAATAAACAAGTGCAACAGAGTTTATTTTTTCCTTGCAAATTTCTGATGAAATGCTATTGCAGCAGAATTGTATATATGTGCATATTGACCATACTCATACTGTACACGGTCCTAGTAAAAACCCAATTGCAAAGTTCTCAAAATCCCATCCATTTACATATACAGTGTATGTACATGTATATCCAGGGTGATCGAAAAGTCACCAACTCATGGTAGTACCTCCATGGGTTGCGTAACTTTTCGATCACCCTTTATAACAAGTAGCCTAATTTCCTTAATTTGCTGGGTCACATTATTCGAAAACAAGTGTGCAAAAAATTCAGGCAGAACACCCTTCGTAAGGCGATTTGCGCATAAAAAGCAATTTCTCCAAAAAAACAACTTTTCAAACCAGATTGCAGTGATGTCCACGAGGGATTTGCTGAACAAGAGAAGTCCATGCTAACACTGGCCTTAACACATACGTGTGTGTAAGCAAAGCCAAATGTGATAAGTCAGCTAGAGCAATTCGTCAGTTAGAATAATACGAATGCAGGAAATGACGAAATGACGAATTAAAGCTTGTGGCCATGGAAAAGAGGCAACAAATGAAAATGAAGTCTGGGGAGTGCGAAACGCGCACTAAAAGGCTTTCTCGCAATAACAGCAAATACGTTTTCGTGATCGATAAGACCTCCGGCACAAGTAACTTAAAGTAAGCAGACCTGCAAGAACAGCCAATGTGCATTATATGGCATAGTTCATAGGTACATTGCGTCCAGAGTGCTGGCTGCAATAAAATGCTGCATGAATTCCTCACCCAATTTCGTTTTTTACGAATCCAAGCACTTATTGCTGGATAAAGAGTGAAATCCATTGAAACGGACAGCGAAATGTGCGAAATAAGCAACTGGCGACGAGATTGAAAACACCAGAAGAATAAATTCACGAAACCCTCACAAAAATCCACACTACCTCAAATTCCGTAAAATACTGTCAAAATGACATAGAAATACGAAAGGAATCACCAGGGCTGCCAAAACTGACAAAAAGCCAAAAACCAATGTGGAAATTCCCTGCAGAATTGCCCTAAATAATTCTACAGAAAAAAATACACCTTTGACATGCAAATTGAAGAGAATTATATATGTGATCCGTGCCTATATTTCCAATTATCATCTATTGCATGCAAATGAAATTTTTAATTTGTAATTAAAAACACCAAATTCAAAATTAGATTTCAGAAATCTTACATACATGGTGGAACGGACAGCTTGAAAACCGAACTCAAAATAAGATAGTTACTCGGAAATATTCAGATGTGTTTTACTGGGGAAACCCTATTTTAATCTGCATTTTTTTTTCACAATGTAAGAAATACTTTTATAATTTAACATGTGTTAAGCATAAATCTTTTTTTATAGATCAGCATAAGGATAATTTCTGCAGAACTAATCCTGTATAAATATTTCTGAAATTTTCTGCAGAATGTGCAGAATTCTGCAGAAACATTTGGTTACTCAAAGCTTTGCAGAAACATTTCAATTGTTTTAAAGATCAAAGCTTGTTGATTTAATATGTTCAACTTCTTACGGAATGCCACCACACGGCATCTCAATGCTGACTGTGGGGTAATAAAATTGAATTGAATTGAATTGAATTGGAATCAATTGTTGTCTATCAACTTCTAATAAACTACATGTAGTTGTTACTTGTCATGGCGACTAATTTGTCTCAACTAAAACAATTAGTTGTTCATTCAAGCTGAAAGAAAATTATTTTCAAACATTTGTTGTGTATTAACGACTAACTACAGTTCAGTTGTTAGTTGGCACTACCACATGATTAATATAGTTGTAGTTTGTAGGTTTTAGTTGCAACAAGTTTTTGCCAAAAACTGTTGCGGGGAAACGCTCATGTGTTTTTTTGTGACTCACATACATGTACTTGAAATAAAACTTCAGTTCTGCCATTTTTCCAAAACTTGTTCCTTGCATTTCAGGTTTTTTTTTTTGGAGAAATAGCTGCAGTGAGAGTAAGGCCTTATGATCACTCTATATTACGGGCAAATCATAAAGAAGTTACCAAGGATTGACCAAAATCTTCTGCTTTTATTATCTCTAAAAACAGAAAATTAAGTTATTTGAAAATACTGTTATGTTCGAAATGTTCAAGCATCTTTTTCTTCGCCACATACCATCGTTTTTCTCACAAATAAAAACGGCCCTTGAAGCAGCATACGATTGTCACTTTTCTTTACAACATTAAGTCCGTAATACATTGTTAAAACCAGCCTTTTCTTAGACCACACAACGAACGTGAAGTGCCAATGAAATTACCACCACCTGAATGTATTTTATTTACGCTGCTAAGCCCAAATCCAAATGCCTTAACGATGATAAATTGCCTTAGTGGCCACTCGATCACGAACAGAAAAAAAACCAAAGGCGAAACCAATTTATGAAGATAACAAGTCACCAGAAAACAACATTGTATTTAATAAGGCTTTCAGTTGATAGGCCATTAAATGTCAGAAATCATGGAATGAAAAGGTCGCACCAGTAGCTTCAACGTGAAAAATTATTCAACGTGATGAATTCAGAATATTTTAATAATATCAGAATTGGTTTGGTATTTGCATATCGTACTTATTTTGCAAATGATGGACAAACATCTAAAAAGATTATTCAGCAATACTCACAATACTTTTCCATAATTTCCATACATGCACAGATTGTATTTCACTATGTTTAAACTTCCAAGTAAACGTACGTTGTATGCGTTTAACCATGCTGAATCGCATTTAACTTTGACGATACAAATATTTAGGCATTTATCCTAAAATATTGCTAAAATGCACATTTGTCCAACTTTTCTGCATGCCATTACCGTCTGTAAAATTTTTGACGCTGTACTGATGCATGACAGGAATTCATAGAATGTATACGCTGGAGCTAGGGCAGAGTGAAAACAGATAATGCAAGCTATTGATTTCATAACACGAAGTCTTCTAGCCAAATTTGTGGGCAAATGTATTCTTATGCAACAGTATACATGTATATACATGTAAGTAGTAAATAGCAGATCTACATAACGCGCCGCTAGCGGACAGAGTAAAATTGCCCACACATGAATGGAAAACGTCATCAAAACACGTACATGTACATGACTTTGCGCGATCTTTTTCTTAGCCAATACGTATTATTAATAAAGGTCCTTCCCCATTCTCGAGCTACGTGTAAAATGGTTTTATGTACTTCTTTTGAAAAACACAAAGGTGCAGTAAAATTAGCAGATCGCTTATGGTGCATTCACACTTGTAATTTTTGCCCAAGTTCGGAGATAATTTTTTCTTCTTATGGAGGTTATTGCCCAA
>JAQFYZ010000656.1:0-36197 GCA_034695085.1 Cylindroiulus punctatus | reverse complement strand
GCACATGTTCCAATTTCAAGAAACCCGTGCACATGTTCCAATTTCAAGAAACCCGTGCACATGTTCCAATTTCAAGACACCCGTGCACATGTTCCAATTTCAAGAAACCCGTGCACATGTTCCAATTTCAAGAAACCCGTGCACATGTTCCAATTTCAAGACACCCGTGCACATGTTCCAATTTCAAGAAACCCGTGCACATGTTCCAATTTCAAGAAACCCGTGCACATGTTCCAATTTCAAGACACCCGTGCACATGTTCCAATTTCAAGAAACCCGTGCACATGTTCCAATTTCAAGAAACCCGTGCACATGTTCCAATTTCAAGAAACCCGTGCACATGTTTCAATTTAAAAGAAAAACCGTGCACATGTTTCAATTTAAAAGAAAAACCGTGCACATGTTCCAATTACAAAAAAAACCGTGCACATGTTCCAATTACAAAAAAAACAGTGCACATGTTCCAATTTCAGCGCGTGCTATTCCGCGCACGTGCAATTTCGTCGAATTTTTCTCACCTTCATCTATTTTTTGTTATTAATCAACGGCGTAATTGGGAAATCTCCCAAATTGCGTAAAAAATCTTTCTTCTTGACAGGTATACAGAATTTATGTTACGTTTATTTCTCTGTCCGTTTCCAATGTTTGGCACTTCTTCAGGTGCTAAATTATAACAAATTTAAGAGTTCGAATTTTAGGCGTGAGCCCTACGAGATAGCCAGATACAGAATTAAATATCACCGTGGTAATAAATTGCAGTGGTTTTCCGTCCTCAAATGTGAAGTTTTCTCCTAACTTAATGTCAAAAAATCACAAAAGACACGTTGATGACGTAAATGTTCTGCATCTCACAGTAAAATGTAATGTTAAAAATTGGGGGAAAAAGTCTATTATCGCTGCACGTGCCTATATTTTCGACCAAGCCTGCATTTGAAGCAAGTTGGCAGCGTCCACCAGATGGCGGGCTGGTTTTGGCAGGGGGTATACTATAGTCGAACATGTGCACGTACGTGTAGCTGGTACCGGAACCGCAGAAGGTGAGGTCAATCCTCAAACAGTGGATATTCGAAACCCATTGACGCTGGGAATGTAAAGCAAACAAACGGAGGAGTGACGAGGTCGGAGGTCAACGCGCAGCTGCGCCGAAGGGGGAGCGACAGCCCCTCTCCAATGAGGCGGATTTAATATTTGCTTAATTTCTTAAAAATCAATCGCTGTGACGCACATTGGCAGACCATGCAAGATGCCAGCCACAAAAACAGCCTCGCTTTCGCACATCCGAATTTGCATCGACACGCTGCTGCATTCTGGGAAGATGGGATGGTGTTTGTCGATGATATTCTGGCGTTTAGCACTAAACACCCAAACCCAGAAAACCTGAAGTAGTAGCATCTTGCACAATTTTAGCACATACTGTACAACCCCGCCACTCATTTTGGAATGTTTGAAACGTAGGGTGCGACCAAAATCAAATACAACGAATGGCTTGATACGACCAAACGTTGACAATTAACGTTCTTGTGTGACTTTATGTCCGCGCCCAGCCACTTCTGAATTTGCGATTATTCACACTGGAAAGGAAGTTTTTATTCGCTCAGTTTCTTATTGATCGGATGCGCGCCACCTACCAAGGGAAATGCGCAGCCACCGGAAATAGGACATTTTTCTGTCCAAACTTTTCTGCCCATGCAAGTCATCGATCTCCTCAACTGCACACACCATAGCTATCTGGGAAGGCCAAATATAGTGGTTTATCCAAGAAACTAAAAACGAACCATAAAAACAAACAGTGCAAACGACAGCCCGATGGGCAGATACTTAAAAAAGCGTATTTAAAACAGATACAGGGAGTTTCCCTATATAAGACAATGATAAAATGAATTCACCATTTCAGCTCAGAAAAAACTGAAATTTCCCCATTTAATAACCCCACAATAAGCGAAATTTCAGCACATAATAAAGTGGAATTTCCCTATTGCAGCACATCAAGTGAAATTTACCGATTTTTAGGCTAGATAAAATGTGAAATTTCCCTATAAAACCCATGATAAATTGAAATTTCCCTACTTAAACCCACAACAAAGTGAAATTACCCTATTTCAGCACATAATAAAATGAAATTTCCCTATTTAAGCACGTAATAAAACGAAATTTCCCTATTTAAGCTCATACAAAAGTGAAATTTCCCTATTTAGGCTCATACAAAAGTGGAATTTGACTATTTAAGCTCATACAAAAGTGAAATTTCCCTATTTAAACCCACAAAAAAGTGAGATTTCCCAATTTAAGCTCATACAAAAGTGAAATTTCCCTGATTTTGATCTAATTAAAATGTGAAGTTTCTCTATAAAGCCCATGATAAATTGAAATTTCCCTATTTAAACCCATAACAAAGCTAAACTGCCCTATTTCAGCACGTAATAAAATGAAATTACCGTATTTAAGCCCATACAAACGCGAAATTTCCCTATTCAAGCCCATATAAAAGTGGAATTTCCCTATTTCAGCCCACAAAAAAGCGAAATTTCCTTACCCAAGCACATAATAAGTTCAAAATTCCCTATTTTATTGGAAAGTAAACACGCACTACTGGTGCAATTCCGAAAAAGCTCAATCAAAGGCAAGTCAGATCAAGAAAAAAACTGAAATTTTCGTAGTTTGTTTCGCAGGTCCACCAAATGGCACATCTTGCCTGAAACCTACAATGTTTCACCACGGTGGGATTCCATAGTGTTCAGCAGAACGAATGGCCGATGAGGCCAAAGGTCACACCCCATGATCCCCACCTGCAGGGTGGTGGTACTACCGCTGGAACGTGGACAGCCACCCTCGACGGTGACCTCACCCCTCAACCTTTTTGCACCGAAAAAAAAAACGCTAATTCCTCCCTCCCCCTCCCCCCGCCATTTTTTCTGGCAAAATTCTTGCGCTCTTTAATCTGAATTCCTGGCGAAATTCCGTATACGCGTTCAAAAGAGAAACGACTGGGATGCCGATTACAAAGCGGCCTCGAGGGGGATCCCCTCACCCCCCTCAGCCCCTCCTCACCCCCCTCGCTAAGGCTTTCAATTGCTACGGACCGCTTCACGGATCAATATCGGAAAAAGGAGCCGTATAATTGGTATCTACGCAGCGCACTTTAAAGATTGCGACGCCTGCCTCAGCCTCATGTGATGCCTCATTTGAATTTAGATGGCTGGGGACGACGAGCAAAATATTTAATTCGGAGGCAAATTGACGAAAATCACACCCGAGACGTGCTGGACCCAGTGGTTGGCGGTTGCGAAACAAGAAAAAACTGCTTTCTTTGGGGATGGGGAGGGGTGTGGCACCCCCCCCCCCACACACACACTCTAGATACCTTCGAGGTCAAGCTGGTCAACTGCAGTGTGGCGCCTGCTGGAGATTATCTGCTCTTTGGTCCTTCCTCATTGGACCCTCAATCCATGATTTTAATGATGAATTTCCACGTTACGTTTTTCTTACGTTACGTCGTGAATTACGTCGTTTTGTGTTCGAACTAAACCAGGGGCGGTCCAGCCACGGTCCTTGAAGGGGGGCTGCAGTTATAAACCTAAAAAATTCTTCGCACACATTTTGCAAAAACCGGTTCATTTATTGCAAGAACTGGTTCACTTATTTTGCAATTTTGTGACAAATTTTGAACCGTTTTTTTCAAATTTTGAAATGCAAAAATTTTGCAAAACACGGTTCATTTTTTCGATTTTTCTACAAGAATTTTTCGGCTTCATACACACGAATTCTGGTCCACCTGTCTACACTTGGGGAGGCTTCTTATCCGCAATTTGGAGTAAAATTGAAGGTCTTGGTTCTGCAGCCACAAATGATCGTATTGGGAGTGTGCAACGAAAGGGTCGCCATCTAGTGGCAGTCGAGTAAGCTCCCATGAAAGTAGGATACTTTCATCGAATAACATGGCGAAGTTCGATAAAATCATGCTCGTGGCCCAAAAATAAATACGGAATGCTTTAAATACCAACAAAGAGTATTATTGGGTACCATAGAGTTAGTCAAAACCGTTAAAATAATAATTGGCCTGCATTTACGAGCTTATTTAGGGAAAATGAAAAACTTCCCATTACATTTTAGGCTTTTATCCTACTCTCGCGGCCATGAAAGTGGCTGACTGCAGCGCCACCAGTGGCGTTGCACACTCCCAATAGACGTGCTGTCTTTCCACAAATGTTGGTCGATATCATGACCCGAACGTGTTAGGTTTTCCGGGGGAACTTGCCCCCCATCGCATTACCGACTCTCCCCAAGGAATGAAAGGGGACGGTCAAGGCTGTGCTACACACTCGAGTAGGAGAAAGTAGGCTTCTCCGAATGGCTCGTTTGCTGGCAGTGATTGCCTGGCTGCTGGGGGCAGCTAATCGACAGCTAGCAGTGGGGCATGCAACGTAGTATTTCCAAAGGACAAAAAACATACACGCGCAACGCAACGACGCAACACAACGCAAACGGACGTAATTCCCGACGTAACGCCGTAACGTCCGTAAAACGTGCAAGTGACACGTGACCCTCGAGGTTTTAAGGGTTTTCAGTTGGATGCATCACCAGGCCTATAAATCCCCCGTTAGGGCCGAGTGATGAAAAAGGCCTGAAGGAGCGACGCTCTCATCAATTTCCATTACTTTGGCTACGTCACCGTTCGAAAAAACGCCTGTGGACCAATAGGAGCGCGCCTCCATTCTCGCGCATGTAGGACGCATCGATCGGCGGCGCCAACACGCGCTGGCAGGTGCGACAAATCGGAAGGAAAAAATGACGTCACTTCCCATGATAAATGGAACGGGATTCGCCAAGGCTCACGGGATTGCTCAGCTATTACAAAGTTTCCATTTCAAGCACTTTCACTGCTTGGTCAAGATTTCCAAAACATCTTTGTGGCCCTGATCAGTTGTGCATAAACGACCACTCAATAATGTACAAGTAGAGCCTCGATTATCCGAACTATTGCCAGGGGTGGCCCAGATAATCGAATTTCATCACTTATTTTTGCATGAATTTATCTAAATTTCAAGCAAAATGGAAAACTATATGTTTGTCATTTCATGGTCTCATGACGCCCATATCCGGCATCTGACGCGTTCACATCAACCTAATTTGGTAATTTCGAATGTCTTGATGATTGAGGTCCGGATAATCGAGGTTGTACTGTATTTTCGTTCGAATTGGACAATTTCCCTTGATTCTCCTTCATGGACGTCATATTCCGGGTCAATATGTTATTTTGCAGTATACGGTATACATGCAACAGTGTTAAATAAATGTGGTACAACACTCGTTATACACCCAGTTTCCACAACAGCAATGAATCGAGATTGTCCTACCATCAGTGGACAATGGTAGGCAACTTTGTAGCTCGAAACTGCATTTAAAACCACAAGTCCACCACAACCACAAGTTGCATGATGAGATTTTACAAATGTCTACAGGGTGTCCCTAGCTTTTGGGACTTTTGGGTCGAGTTCAACTGCAGTTCAAACTGCTTTTATAGC
The DNA here is from genome assembly GCA_034695085.1 of Cylindroiulus punctatus. Lineage (NCBI taxonomy): Eukaryota > Metazoa > Arthropoda > Diplopoda > Julida > Julidae > Cylindroiulus > Cylindroiulus punctatus. The sequence continues at coordinate 30,675 of JAQFYZ010000656.1, read as the reverse complement.
AGCTAGCTTGCATATCCAATTTCTGCTACACACATTAAACATACTTGGGTTACTTTGCCTCAGCTGTTCCAGTAACACCCATGGAAAACAAGCTGCAAACGTCCTACAAAATACTTTCAATGTAACATGTGTACATGACACGACTTTTCATATGCAGAAAAGTCGAATTTTAAAACCCACCATTTATTTACAAGTATATTATATTAGAACGTCGTGATATTTCATGATTCTACACTCCCCCTGACCCAGCTCTGGTGATTTTTGTGACCCCCACCCCAACCAGTAACCCAACCTCAGACACAATTTGTGCACGACCCCTAAAGATGGCCGAAAGCACTGGATCCCCATACAGTACCTCCAGAGTACAGCACCACGTGGGTCGCCATATAAACGTTTTTCCCCCCAAAAAAAGTGTTAAGTTGAGTTGGAAATTGTGGAATGCCCTTATCAGAGGCGCTTAGGATGCGCGATAGGAATGCTGGCAGGTTTTTTCGCCGGTAAACAATCTGCAAAGCTGCTCTATATCTCTCTCTCGCCTCCGCAATATACTCACCCCTCCCATATTCCATCATCCCACATTCCCAATAATACAATATGCACCCCCTTAACCCCCTGCTCTCCCTGCCCCCCCTTAACCCCCTTCTCGGATATGCAGCGCGTGCACTGATTGCTCGCGCCTGCCAACGGCGTCATTATCGCTAGCGAGAAAAAGTACTGAACAGCCGGAAAAAGTACCAGGCTCGAGCTGGCACAGTACTGATGCACTTCGGCCAAAAATCCATAACTTGCATCATGCAGCTAGCGCACGACTATGTACGGCGTATATATACTGATAGGATTCATGGAATCCGTCAACTCGGTTGGGAAAACGAACCGAATTTTAGCACTTCCTGCAGCGCCGAATGGGTCCATCGCGCAGGAAGTGTTATAACGACCCCCGGGATCCCAAATATCTAATGCAAGTTTAACATTCGAAAAAAAAAGTTAACTGGAAAATCGAGCGTTTTACATAACTTTAAAGTTCGCTAAAGTCTGGTGCGAATCGAAATTGCGTCTTCATTGAAAAGACCGTTTCGAGAGATTTCCAAAAATCAGCTTCTGCTAATCAAGGATTCAGACACTTCAAATAGAGAATAATACAAGTTGTACGCGATGCACCACGTGGAAATCTAGATAACATACAGAAAAACACGATAACCTTTTCAAATGTGAACCCATTCAGACTGAACTTGGAAATCTAGATATAGGAAAACACGATAAACTTTTCAAATGTGAACACCGACCGGTAACGGAGACTCGGATAAACGTAGATCATAGATGACAACTCGATAATGGTTACCGTGTTCCAGGAACATGGTAATGGAAGTTACTGACTTTTCTACAGCGTTGCCAGTACGTTTTCCTATCCAGTATCCCTAGGGCTTATGCATGCACGTGAAACACTTCGGGAAAACCAATCGGGAAACACCTTGTATAATTTCGAATGCCCCCACAATGCACTGCTCGAGCAGATTATCCATGGATGCATTAAGGCCCATTGAAAGTGCGTCGTGGCTTTGGGGACACCCTGCATGCAATTACCAAATACAATTTCTCCTTTATTGATCAACATATTAAAACAATGTTTTTGTAAACATCAACAGGGACTCGCGTTTTATGGGATGTGCTCTTGACAACTTATGGAAATGTATATGATATTAATAAAAACGATAATTCTACGTTTGACCTCTTATTTTGCTTTATGGGCGATAGAGGGCAGCACCTGCCGTCTGAATGGCAATATAAGCGATTTACTGTCGTTGGCAAAATAAAGAATATGTGGAAAAATTCTAAACACGAAATGGCTTTTCATTTTATATAGCGGAGGAACTTACTTTCAATATAAATTTTGAATTAGAACATTTACTTTCATTTCAAATTATCAGATCTGTCCAAAATTATCCAAATTCAAATTGCAAAAAATCACTTTCAATGGGCCTTAACGCTATTAATTACCAACGAGTTAAGTATAAAGTCGATTTATTACCAGTTCCGATTTTAAATCGAGATATACTCTCGATGTGAACAATTAAGGCTCGGAACAAGTAATCTCGATTTCCCTGACATTTTCAAGAATTCCCTGACCATTTGCCTTTCCGACACCTGCACCATTCCCCGATGGAATAAAAAAAAAATTGGAATTGATCGCAACTTATCGAACGGATCTAGTAGGAGCGTACCGGCCCCGGCAACAGCGGTGGCGTCGAGGGGGCGCCACCGTCGCGCGCGTTTAATAGCGGTCGGGGAAGCGCAAATAAGAAGGGCAGCCACCCACGCGTCCAGGGCGCTTATTGTCACCGGCGGCAACAGGCGTCTGTTGGCGGCAGGGGGCAGAAGAGTGTGTGTGTGTGTGGTTGAGGCTTAAGGGCGCGAGGCTTACGAGGCTAAAGGCGGGGGACAGGTTCCCCCCCCCCCTGGCGGAGGAAGGGGGCATAGCGTGCGCGCATTACTGATAATCTCGGATGATTATTGGATGGGAGAGGAAAAGGGGGAACGAAAGGGGTGGAGGAGTCTGTCTGCGCGACGCTAGGCAGCCTAGGCATGGAAAAGGCGCGAACAACAGTAATGAAACGATGAAAAATACCCGCGACGAGTCACTGCGCTATTACGCTTAAACGACTCGCCATTAAGCTATGGGCGACTTTTGGAAAAAAGATGGCGGAAAAAAGGGAAAAAATTGGTGGGTCTGCAAGGGCCCAATCTTCCATTCGGGTTGTGGTTGTGAAACTATGTTTGGATATGCGTGGGGTTGAGGCCTAAGGGGGATCGAAAGCGTATACCCACCATGCAAAAACACGAGCTATACAAGTTCGCTTTAACAAATTAATTAAGACGCTCAATTTTTGTCTTACCATGTATAGTTTTTCATCGGTTATATGCCTATTTTTTCCTCAGCCTTAAGATCCATTCTAAGCCGTTTGAAAAAGCGGCGTGACTTTGGGGACACCACTGTACACCATTCAAAATACTTTAAGCAGTAGTTTCGCGTTAACACAAATAAAAACGTTAAATTTCTCGCCTACCTTGTACAATGTCTCGTCCATGAGTGCACTATTTGCTCCGTTAAGTCGCGAATTACACTCTTTGTTATTAAACGTTGAAATAAAAACGGGAAAAATTCGCGCTTACGTCATCAAAAAAAGCCAGTGGGACCTTTCGTGTCATGTGATGACGTAAGCACGAATTTTTCCCGTTTTTATTTCAACGTTTAATAATAAAGGGCGTAATTCGCGACTTAACGGAGCAAATAGTGCACTCGTGGACGAGACATTGTACAAGGTAGGCGAGAAATTTAACGTTTTTATTTATGTGTTAACGCGAAACTACTGCTTAAAGTATTTTGAATGGTGTGCAGTGGTGTCCCCAAAGTCACATAGCTTTTTCAAACGGCCTATATATGATTGCCCTTAAGGGGGATCGAAAGCGTATACCCACCATGCCAAAACACGAGCTATACAAGTTCGCTTTAACAAATTAATTAAAACGCTCAATTTTTGTCTTACCATGTATAGTTTTTCATCGGTTATATGCCTATTTTTTCCTCAGCCTTAAGGGCGCAAGGCCTACGAGGCTAAGTGGCGCCCAAACAGCGACAGTATAGAACAGCGGTGGTGATAAACAACACCAGAATGTAACAATACTGGGCTGGCAGACAAGCATGGCAAAGACAGTAAACAGGAGAAGGGACCAGGATGGTCCTGCCCGATTTCAAAGGGGAACTGACCTCCACATTTGCCCAAGGGCTGTGGAAGCCACGAAAACCACATGAGGACAGCCGACCTGGGAAGCTAACGCCAGATCTCCGGGAGCAGGTGGAGACGTTAACCAAATGACCAACCTGCTCGTGCGTTTGGATGTGGGTGGGGTTAGGTTCTGCTACGCCTTTTGAAAGACAAAAGGCAAATCTGCGGTAATAATCCACCAATATACAGTAGAAATCGTTTATAACGACATCCAAGGGATCGTATACCCTGTTTCCACTATACGTAATAGTTGATCGGCCAATCGATAATTGGAAACATTCTGGGATGGCCTATCATCAAGTTAAAATGTAATGTTTTAAACCATGAACATTTTGCATGACGGGATTTACCAAATATGTACAACATTGCCACACGGAAATGTTGAGCGGTAACGCTGCACCAATCGACGTTTGCAGCCGAACGGGGTTCCTATAACCTGACTTAAATGTATATTTATCCAGTGTTTAGATCACGATACATAAAGGACAAGAACTCGGTTTAGGAAAGTCATCGTCGCCATTGTCGCAGCAACCAACCAACCAGCTCGTTGGTGTCAATCTGCGTCGTTTTAAATTTTTCCCTAATCTCAGTGATTCCGACTTCCAAGATGTCGACTTGCAACTCAAATCGGCATCAATTCTGACCCATATCCACACGCGCTTCAGGCATGTCTTCTAGAATGCGCGTGCCAAGCTTCCATCCGCCATTTTGGGAGGAGAAAAAGATCTTGATTGGATACTGATTTTCGAACACTGCAGCAGGGGGCGTGGCCAGTTTTTAACCAGCTAATCAGAAATCACCATTCAAGTAAAACAACTTAAGATGGGCATCATTTTGCCCAGCTCCTGCAGCATGTGAGGAGGGACAAAACATTGAAAACGCCAAAGAGGACAAGAAAGATGGCGGAGCAGAACATGCACTAGGACGCATCCCGAGGGGCGGTTAGTGGAGTTGTGTACTAAAACTACTAATGCAGGAGAGGGCCAGGGGTGAACGGGGTGAACCCCTTCTTCTCCCATTGTTTTGCTCGATTCTCCTGCCTACGCCTCATTTGCAAACAAAGCAGCAAAACACGTTGTCTTGCCTCCCCATCACGTCTTATTTTTCTATATTTAAAACTTTCGTCGTCTCTTCAGACTCTTCTGCTACCATGAAAGGGCCTTATACACTGTACATTAGTGTTATATTTCCGGGGCCCAAATACCTTCTTATGAAGTCCAGAATAATGCAACGCTAAAAATTCTGCCTGTTTCTGACCAACCCAAAAAAATTTCCAGCAAAAAAAAAAAAATGGGGGGTCGAAGTTTCTGTAAATTGATAACAAACCGGGTTTGACGCATGTGAACGCAAGTTATTGAAAGCGTGTGAATTGCGGTGACCCAAAAGTCGTGCGCCCCCGACAGGTGGCGCTGTCAGCGGCCGATAAGAACGCGTTAAGGGAAATGACGCTTACCCGGATTAACGGCGGAAATTAGGACGTGGGTGGCATCGAGCGACGTTGCCCGCACAGGAAGTCGATTGGTAGTGACGTCATCGTTCTTCTGGGTCAACTTGGCTGGTCCAATTAGGGGCAGGACTGAGGACCGGCGTCTAAACGGAGGGAAAAAAAAGCAGAAAAAAATTCAGCCAAATGCTACCGTAGCAACCGAAAGGTTGTTTTTGCCTCGCTATTAAAAACGCCATAAAAAGCGGGGGTGAAACCTCAGCCTGCAGCGCGGCTTAATATTGATCAGGAGCTGGAAAATACATTTTTGGCGTTTTTTCCACGCGGGATATTTTCGGGCCAGACTAACGAAAATGCGCGTCTGAAATTTTGTGGAAGCTTAATCGCGGCGCTAATTAGCGGCGCATCTTCCTGGCAAAATCCCTCCAGTTGGCCCCGCGTAGTCAATCATTTCCTAGGCTTCCGATTAGCTGCTATTGATCATTAAGTGCATTTCAGTGTTACAACTCTTCGGGGAAAATAAAAGAACGGAGAGAAAACTTTTCTCGCTATTCCCAGCGCTTTTTTTTTGCGGGCCAACCACCGCTGCGTGGCGCTCCAGTCGAAGCGCGTGCATGATGACGTCACCGAGCGCGTGGATGGAAAAATATCGCACGCGCTTGAATTCTAACTAAATTTCGAACTAATTCGCACGCTCGCGTTCCATTCGATTTAAGAAAATCGCCATCTTGAAATGAGTGATTTCATTTTTGTTGAAGCATCCAGTCTGAGCAAGAACTGATCAATCATCAAACTTGCGTTGATCAATAACGCTCGAACGAAGTGCAATCAACCGGAAGTTGGGGCTTCGACACAAGAATGAAACAGTACCGCTGAAGTGGACCTTCACCTGTTTAGGACAATCCTTTGGAAGACAGTTGGAAAACCGAAAGCATATGGCTTTCAACTTTTAATTTTTGCCTACGTACGGAGGTAATTTTCATCTTTTTATAAAGTTAACCTCGGGCACATCTGGGCAAAAACCTCCATAAGAAGAAAAAATTACCTCTGTACGTGGGCAGAAGTCAAAAGTGTAAAGCCAGCATAAGAACGAGCTCGAATCTCCTTCTACCCTGTTTGGATCCAGAATTTAAACCGAGTCTGGTGATAAATCGTAGTTACTTTCCACGTTGGTAATTAATGTGTGTTCGTAGCCATTATCGAGTTACTCAATCGCTGTTCACATTACAAAACCTTATCGTGTTTCCTACATGTATGTTATCTAGATTTCCAAGTGCTATCTGAATGGGGCCGTCCATATTTGACATACATGTATATGGGCAAAAACCTCCATATATTTGGGCAAAAATCTCCATAAGAAGAAAAAATTACCTCTGTACGTGGGCAGAAATCAAAAGTGTAAAGCCAGCATAAGAACGAGCCCGAATCTCCTTCTACCCTGTTCAGATCCAAAATTTTAACCGAGTCTGGTAATAAGTCGTAGTTACTTACCAGTTACCACGTTGGTAATTAATGTGTGTTGGTAGCCATTATCGAGTTACTCAACTGCTGTTCACATTTCAAAACCTTATCGTGTTTCCTACGTTATCTAGATTTCCCAGTGCTATCTGAACGGGACCGTCCATATAGGACGTCTATGAAACGGTCAACTTTTGACCCCTGCCCCCATCCATTGTCCACCTCGGATACTCGACTACTACTGGAGCGAGCCAGCCAGTGAAGTGCACGTAACCCGCTTATTTCCACCGTTCCACTGTGGATGGTGGCTGGGTGAGTGGGCCTCGATCCGCTGGAAGAGGAAGCGGCTGCTAGGCCTACTTCCGTCTCCGTCCTTTGTGGTGAAAGCTGCCGCGCCAACGTGCTTTCACCATGACAACTGCGCTAGGCCTATTGTCCTTTTCCGTCTAATCTTATCCACTTTTTATCGTCAATATGCGCGCTCACACGAGCTGCTCGTTCGCCTCCCTCGACCCTTTCCCGCACTTAATGAGCTTCCCCCCCACCCCCACCCCTCAGCCTTCGTGACGCTCCCCTTTAAGCGCGCCAGGGCCTATTAGCCGCGGCTGCGTGCCAATTCCTTCCCTTCCCACTTCATCTCCTTCAATTAACGGTCTTGACCAACGTCCGCCAATGACCAGCGGTCAATCTCCGAGTCGGAACGCAGAACAGTTTCTGGGTAGCATTTCCAGGAACGGTACGGCGCTCGGACTTCACCCACTGTACTTGGAACGGCGGCGCTGTCCGAAATTAATGGCCGGATTTTGGACTCGTCCAGCCGTTCGTTTCCAGGTCTTGACCTCCCCTCCTCCCTCCAACCTATATTTTTTTTTTTTTTTTTTCTTTTTTTTTTGTGACGCCGCACGATTCTGACCGCACGAAGCGTAAACAACCCTGACTCACAGGGGCGTTCCCTGACGCGCCAGACTCCGCCCACTCCATATCGCCTGATTTGATATTAATCCGACTCGAGCTCACCAGCGGGCTTAATTAGCCGACGTGACTTAAGCTGGAAACACGCGAGAAAAATTTAACTTCGCAGTGGCGAAATTTGTTTTTCTCGCTTCCGCGCCTTATGTACTTCGACCCAAGACAAGCTATCAGAGCCGGGATTCATATCGTGTTAACTTTTCCGAAATGCAACGTTTTCGGACAAAATTTAATCGACGAATTTTCACCGCGAAAATTACATGCACTCTTATACCCAGGTTCCATTGCAGACATCCAGAATCATGATTCATTCATATTTATCACTGCGGAATGAATCTGTGATTCGGCTACCAATCTAAATCCGCCGCTGCAATGCAATATGGGTATAATATCCCATTAAATTTACAACCTTAATTGATACCCTCACCTAAACCAACTTTAACCAAGAAAGTAAGACTCGAGTTCATCTGCTTTAGTTTACCATACTTTCCAAAGATGACAAAATCTGCCACCTGGTAGCTCAGCCTGATCCAGTATAAATTTTCAGAAAATAAACGTTTACGAGCAAATTAAAATTTTTCAACAGTATATGCAGAAATCGATTCCTAGAAATGACGTCATTAGATCTGCTAACTTTTTATTTTATTTACAAGTTATATGAGAGTTCTTGCTTTAGTAATCAAGTCCTTGCAATGACGACGCAATTTGCTGCCAATTTTTATCCGCATTTACTGAAATGCCGAATTCGATTACACCAAATCTTTGGAATCTGGCTTCCACATCTTACTTTCTCGGTTTAGGTAACCTTTAAGTCTGCATGTAATCGCATAGTGTGTAATCTGCATGTAATCCAGGACCCCGTTATAAGGCGAGCTAACGACCGCAGCGCTCCCTGCCCAAGGATCCTTGATTAGACGTTTTCTGTGTGTTTTTTTTCCCATCTTTTTTCTCTTCTTCGTCAAAGCTAATTTTAGACCGGCTTTCTTACGGTCGTATATCTCTCAAAAGTGTCCAGTTTTTTAGACCTTCGCCCGCTGATGTCTGCGCCGTGCATTCTGATCAGGTCCGCGGCCTTTCAAAGCCGAAAGCGAGAAAAAAAATCGCGCAGTTTGGTGGGGTGGGTCAAGATGGCGCTGCGTTATGCAAATGAGCCACGCGAGGTTAATTGGGGAGGTTTTCTCAGAACGTAGCCATCGAGAACTGCGAGAAACATTACTCAAAAAGTCGTGCAGACTGTAAGATATCTCGGGCTAAGCATTGAAGTCATGCATGTAAACCGGTTTGCACGCCTTCACTTGACGCGACTATACTTGATTTGAGAACTGAGCGTTCCGTGTTTACACGCAGACTGAGCTGCATAAAGCGAAGCTTCTAAGTCATGGTGGTGGTGTGTAAGGTTTAAGGCACAAAGGCAAAATCGAAATGGCCGTCAGACATCCATAAAGAAATGTGAAACAGCCTGGGGACTGGCCCCCTCCTTCCCTTATTGCCCCCCCGAAAGTTTAGCTATCCCCCTATGCTTTGTTGTATATTGTTATTGTCTGTTTTTTCTGCATCTCATTGTCTATGTCATGTGTTATCTTCTATTTCGGTATCATACCGCTATCTTACTGCCCTCTGTATATAGTTGCCTCAAAAAGAAAAAGAATAAATGGCGTCAGTTCAGCCAATAGGATGCCATTTCCTGTTTGCGATTCGTTCATCGCCACTGAGCAGAGGCTGGTGAGATTGAGGAAGGAGCCTTAAGGGCCATTCTAAGCCGTTTGAAAAAGCGGTGTGACTTTGGGGACACCCCTGCACACCATTCAAAATACCTTGGGAAGTCCGATCGCGTTAACACATAAATAAAAACGTTAAATTTCTCGCCTACCTCATACAATGTCTCGTCCACTAGGTGAATATTTTCTCTGTTAAGTCGCGAATTACGCCCTTTATTATTAAACGATGAAATAAAAACGAGAAAAAATCGCTCTTACGTCATCAAAAAAAGCCAGTGGGACCTTTGGCGTCATGTGATTACGTAAGCGTGAATTTTTCTCGTTTTTATTTCATCGTTTAATAATAAAGGGCGTAATTCGCGACTTAACAGAGAAAATATGCACCTAGTGGACGAGACATTGTATGAGGTAGGCGAGAAATTTAACGTTTTTATTTATGTGTTAACGTGATCGGACTTCCCAAGGTATTTTGAATGGGGTGCAGGGGTGTCCCCAAAGTCACACCGCTTTTTCAAACGGCTTAGAATGGCCCTTAACGGGCGCCCACTGCCAAAAAGTGCTTAAGCAAATCAGAGGTTGGCTCCACAGTGGTCGGCCCAGGGTCGCACATGCGGCTTATTGGCTCGTTTTTGAGGACTCTGATCAATGTGGACCAGGGTGGCACATGCGGCTTATTGGCTCGTTCTTGAGGAGGACCAGGGCTGCACATACGACTTATTGGCTCTAAGCGTTCAAGGATCAGAGATCATGTATACTTCGTTCACCGTGGCAAGTATGGCTACGGCAGCAGAATTCATTTCACGTTACATTCATGTTATAGGTTCGGAATAGCCTGGACGAACCTATCGATAAGCGGAAACCCTCTGACTGGCAGTCAGAATTTTCCTTTTCTCGTTGAGGCGACTATAGCACAACCTGTGCCGCTGTCTGGTCACCGTTTTGCCTTTCAGATACTGTGCCCCTCAAATTCCACAACTAACCAATCGGGACAGAGGAGACACCCTGTATCTTCAATAATTTGTTAATTGGGTTTCAATTGAAAGGAATGAGGAGCGCGACCACATTCGCCGCCTGCATCGAGCATCTATTTCGGTTGTGTGGCAACAACAGCACGTCGCATTTTCATTTGGCACGAAAAAGTTGAAAGAAAGGCTGGCGAATCTTTGTGAGAGCAGAAACGACCTCCGCATCCTGTGGTGGAAAACCGCAGCGCCGCAACGGACTAAACTTTCATCTTAATGAGAAGGAAGGAAGTGGACTACGCTCATTAACCACCTAATTCCATAATGCATGTCCCAAAAATCCTCAACCCACCCCTCCCCTTTCTCATTCGTGCCGGTTATTTTATTCTCCCAATCTCCCCCAACATTGGTCCCTATTCCTCATATCTCGTATTCCTTTCCAATCAATAATTCGACCTCACGCCCCAAGCCCCTTTCGCCATTTTTCTCGTCTAACACCCCCCACCTTTTCCTCCGCCTTCGCATTTCTTCCAATCTCCGCCTTTTTTCTCCCATTTACCCTCCCACACAAATTGCCCGCGATGGAAAATGGGCTGCAAAACATTCTGCAGAAATGTTTCGTGAAATTCTGCGGTGCTTGCGTGCAAAAGATGCCAGATATTTGCAGAAATATATGTGCGACATTCTGCTGAATAGTAGCTGGGATAATTTCGCAGAAAATCACAAAATAAGCTTAATGTGCATTATTCTCCCGTGGCGTTTCCTTTGAATCCTTTTCCCCAACTTCTATCCCGGTCTTCTTCCACACATTTTCCCAAACTCATCTCCCAGTCTCGTTGTCCAACACGTCTTTCCCCAACTACTTGACCACTCCTTTTATCCAAAATCCGGTACAAATCCATTTCCGTTTTCCGTGTCTCCCAATCCCTGCGTCATCTTCAATCTCCCAACATTATTTTCCCAGTATTTCCCCCTCAACTCCTCCCCGTGTAGTTTACACCAACACATTTTCTGGGTCTTTTTCTCCCAGTTCCTTTCCCCAAATCTTCTCCCAGTCTTTTTGTCTAATCAAGTCCTTTTCCATTTTTCAACGTCTCCCAATCCCTAGACCATTTTCGATTCCACATAATTTACGCCAACGCATCTTCTGGTCTTTTTCTCCCAGATCCCTTACCCCGATCTTTCCCCCTAAAATTATCTCCCAATCATAATAATAATAATAATTTCACCACCGGAGTGGGAGGAATGTCAGGGTTGTCATCAACCCTTATAAACACCCTGTCAGGTTAACATTTTCCCCAACCCCTGCCCAGTCCTTCTCAAATTTTCTCCCAATCCTCGCCTTTTTCCCAATCTTTCTCCCAATCCTGGTCTTTTTCCCCAATCTTTTTCTTCCCCATCCTCATCTCCGAGTGTTTCCCCAACTCCCTCTTCCCCCATAACTCCCAATCCCTCCTCCCTTTCTCCCATTCCATTTTTTCCACCCCTTTCCTTCCCCAGCAATCCGTGTTCTTTCCCCCCACTCTCCCAATCCCCGACCGGTACCACCCCTCGCCCCCACCCCGTTCTAGCAGGAAAAAAAGGCCGCCGTCGCCAAGGCTTTTCCCCCGCCAGCAGTTCGCCTTTAAAAAACTTTGGCAAAACTTTGTTCCCCCATCCGCCGCCTCCCCCTCCCCTCCCGTCCCCTTTCGTGACACGCTCGCCTGCACAGTTTATACGCTTGTGTGCCTTCATGCTTTATGCGCATGAGAGAAGTGTGCGTGTTGCGCCCCGAGTACTCCCAGGCAAATGCGTGCGGCGGCGGCAGCGGCGGCGGCAACAACGGCGGCGTCAAGGCAGCGCAGAAGGTACGGCCATAGGAGGCGAGGGGAGGAGGTGGGAGGGGTGGGGGGAGGGGAGAAGAGAGGAAACGAGCGGCAATCATGATGAGATAAAACGGGCGAGGGGGACCGACCGAGGGGCCGGGGGGTGAGGGGGGAGATCGATCGGAGCGCGGACGAGTGGGGAACAGCCGTGAGTAGTCGACGTGTCAGATACATCCACACGCACGAAACTTGACGGCAATCGGGGGGGAGGGAGATAGGGTAGGGGGAGGATGGGGTGGGGAATGAAAAATACGGGGTCGAAAAGAGATAAAGAGGATATGAAAAAAGCGGGGGCGAAGGGGGTGGGAGGTGACAAAACCGTCTTTGGCTGGAGGGGGTGAGGAGGTGCTGATGGGTTTAAGGATTAGGAGACAACGCGTCGATAACACCCCCGCCGCCGCCTTAACTAGAGGGGAAAAAAATTGGAATTAAAAAAAGGGGAAGAAAACAGCGGGAGCGCTTTAATTGCCGACGGAGGCGACGCCAGGGGGCAGCACTAGGGGTGGGAAGGAGACTGCGCCCCCCTAGGGTATGTGACGTCACGTCATGGTCCGGCGGTGACAGCTCCTGGGATCACCGCAAATGTGGCTCCGCGTTTGCATTAATGGGAAATTGTACGGAGTCCGGTGCGGACTTCAGACTAGAGTCAAAGTGGTGGAACTGAACTGGATGAACCGACCAAGGACAACCATGATTATACATGGGCCCTATGGGGGTGACACTTCCACCCTGAGTTCTTGGGGTCTAATCAAGCTACCATGCAAATGTTTTGTTTGCTAAACTTTTTTATCGTGGTGTTCAAGCATCAAGTGTTTGTTATATAAAAATTGCAAAAATAGCGAAAATAAATCGAGAATTTTTTTCCTTCATTTTTGCAGTTTTATATAAAAACTAAACAAATTGCAAAAACAAAAAATGCAAAAATTGCAATCTTTTTAAATAAACACTCATTAATGAGAGTTTGCAAAAATTGCAATTTTTATATAAATTCATTTTTGATGCTTGAACACCATGATAAGAAAGTTTACGAGGAAAGCTATCAAACAAAACGTATGATAGCTTGATTAGATCCCAAGAAATCAGGAACCTCATAGGGCCTATGTATAAGCGTGGGTTTGTCCTGGACCCCCATGGAGAATATTAAGAAAAATTAAGTCCAAAATTCAGACAAAAATTACAAGTGGACAGGAACCATTGTACCCCATGCAGACTGACTGCACTTGGATATCTAGATAACATTGGAAAACACGATAAAGTTTTTACGTGAAACCCCTGCTAGTAATGGCAGTCAGTAATGGAAGAAGATAATGTAATTCGAGGTTACTTAGTTATCTATAACTAACTTAGCGCGCTGGTTACCAAATACAGTCCATGATGAAAAGTTTCAAAAGTAATTAAATTTAAGCACGTTAAAGTCAGCATCATGTCGCCCTTTGATCGAAAATTAACATACACTTTGACAGTCCACAGTTGATGCGTTCATATCTGATGATGTTGATGTACGTGGTGTCAACATGACGTCACAATCTGTGGCTCGTTTAGAGGCCGCTTCTGACGTCACAGAACTGACCGCCTCAACCCATAACGCCATGACAACATTAATGGACGAGCCGAGGTGGGACCAACGGGAAATGCAATTTCACGTACAGACCCTACCAACGTGGCCATTAATAATTCCCCCTTAACTTCATCTCCTAGAATTAGGGATGTTTACGGTGTGGATTTCACGCATATTTTTGTTTTGAAAAATAACAATGCTGGGTGCACATGCATGGGCGTAATTTCACCCCCCCCCCCCACGCACAGGCTGGAGAGATGGGAGGCTTGACCCCTCATGGTGACCTAAATAATGACCCAAGTTGATATCTCAAACCCTTTATAGAACATGTGCATGTAAAAAATTTAAAGTGAAAAACAATAATTTCATCTTTTGTTATTTTAAGGAGAAGTTTGGCAACCGTAAGGGGGTGGTCACTTTGTGACACTATTCGAGGTTTTAACACTGCTACTGCTAGCTAAATGCTTTTAAACTTAACTTAAAACTAACCTTTACTTTCGATTGCCCTATCATTCCTCTACAAATTCATGTGTTGCTCAAATGTATAACTGAGTAAATCAAAGTTATTTGCCAATGAGTCATTTGCATCATACACTATATTTGTCACAAAGTCACGAAGCATTTGACTTTGTGACAAATGCAATTATGGTAGTCAATGCGTGGGACAATATTAAGATAGCACAAAGTAACCCATCACAACTTATTTAGACTTCATGAATTGTAAACTTTATCAAATTTAACAATAATATCACATTTGATCAAATTTTGCAATGATACCACATTTGATCAAATTTTGCAATAATACCACATTTGATCAAATTTTGCAATAATACCACATTTGATCAAATTTTGCAATAATCCCACATTTGATCAAATTTTGCAATAATCCCACATTTGATCATATTTTGCAATAATCCCACATTTGATCAAATTTTGCAATAATACCACATTTGATCAAATTTTGCAATAAAAATCACATTTTATCATAAAACTAACATTAGAAAAGCAAGTGTGCATTTTTTCCTGTCGAAAGGTCATTACAATATCATTCCAACCCTTTTATTTTGTATAAACCCCTCGAGTAGAAGAGTTCATTGGGTGTTGTCAGCCATTTCCAATTTCACTCCTCTAAATCCGCTAAACGTGATTTTGTCCACGATTTTCATCCAAGTTGAGCAACTCAAGATAAGCAGCCAGAAATTTCATTTTGCGCACATCCTGCCTACTTTAGGGAACAGCACACTGGACCAAAATTGCAGTTTTACGCTCTACATGGTCAAGACTTTTTTTATTAAACCTGGAAAAGTCAGGGAATTTCTCGGGGATCCCTTTAATGTATTTTAGTGATGGTCATTTATGGTTGACCCTGGTCTACATTACATTACAAATGGCGTCGAACTCGTTATAACGTCCTATTTTTTGCCGTTGCTTTTCCCCCCACAAATGTTTCGAAACTTGGTAAATTTCAACGCTATCAGGCGAGGAGAGGCAAAACTCGCACAACCGGCCATCGATAGATTAGATTTAATTAAAATTTTCAAAGCAGAAAAAATGGCCCCTTCTTCCCCTCAGCGACAGCTCGTGCAAAAGCCTAAGTGGCGCCAGCTGGCGACGAAACGGGAGTCACGGCGCTCCGGTGCCTCCCCCTGGCGCTATAATCCCCTCGTCCCCCTCACCCCCCTCGGGGAAAAAAATAAGCCCCTCGCCTCCCCCTAAGCAGGCAGTCAGAGGGGCTCACGTGGTTTTCGCCTAATTACTCTCCCGTCTGTTTTAATTGCAGCATGCCGGCTGCGCGCTCGGTAGGGGGGCTCCCCCTCCCCTAGGCCCGCCCCACCCCTCACCCCCACCCCCCCTAATCTCCCCCTCAACGCTCTCTCGCCTCACCCCCTCTAATGGAAATGGGAGCCGGGGGAAAGACGCGCATACAATGGGAGCCGATGTGTGCGAGCAGCACAAACTTTGCCTTCCGAAAATTTCGCTTTTGTCTTAAATCTGGGCTTTTGAAAAGCTGGCAAAAAATTGTTGGAAGGAAAATTACAAAAAAATTCGTCAACAGCGAGCAACGGCGCTATGGACGTCAACAGGGTCTGCATGGAGTAAAATGGTGAACATTTAGTGGCGATTTAAAGTTGAAAAACGTGTGAATTAAGGCTCGAGTTCAAATGAATCTAATACAATTGTTCAGATCAAAATTACACCTAGATTTAAAACCCAGTCTTGGAGTCGGAGTGACTAACCACGTTTAATTAACGGGTGTTCGGATTGCATCTCCTTTTGCGCGGTGCATTGTGGGGGCGTTCTAAATTATACAGGGCGTTTCCCTAGTAGCTCAAAACGCCAAAAAGACGTCACTTAAAAGGTCAAAATGACCAAAAAGCGACAGCAAAGTGACGTCAATTTCAAGCAAAAAAGTGACGTCCCTAAATGCGATAACATGACGTCATTTTTTTTAATGAAAATGACCAAAAGTGACAGCAAGGTGACGTCAACTTCAGAGTTTGGAAACACGTCCATGGGATGACCGAAAAATGACGTCGCTTTCCGACGTGTTTGGAAACACCATATATGACACATTTTTAAAAAAGTGACCAAGAAAAGATGTCATTTTTCGACGTTGTGACGTCTTTCGGAAAAAGTGATCAAAAAATGACGTCATTTTTTGGTCGGTGTGCTACTAGGGTTTCCAGGTCTGCGGAATTTAATAGCGACTGCAGATCCATTTGGAAAGCAACTAACAGTCTTAAATTACGCGGTTTATTAATGAAAACGATGTAAAATGGAGGAGAAAATCCAAAATCGAACGGGTATGTTAGGCCATGATAGGGATATTGTATAGAAAAACTTACTGGCAACGCTGCAGAACAGTCAGCAACCTCCATTAGGATGTTCGTGGAACATCCTAACCATTATCGAGTTGTTATCTACGCTTATCCCCGTTGCCAGTAGGGGTTCACATTACAAAACGTTATCGCGTTTTCCTAGGTTATCTAGATTTCCAAGTGCCAGTGACTGACAAGTGCAGTCTATGTAGTAAAAGTGCCACAAAACGGTAAGGGTTAACTATCATGCAACATGACTGCATTTCCTGTTGTCCTCAAACACGTCTAACCCAGGTTTCAAAATGTTGCAGGAAAACATGGACCAAACTTACGACAATGACGGAGCCCCGTAAGTGTCGCGCAATTAAAAAGCTGCGTTTTCCAACCCCAATCCGTCGATTTCGGAGGAGCTATAGGTGGCGCTTATCGTCATCCATCCCCTTTAATATTTGCCATCCGTTAATAATCGATCCCGCGCGAGGGGTGAAAAAAAGATGGCGATAAGCGCTCCAATTTATACAGGCAGCCAGCTCCGCTAGCTCGGCTTTAAGGACCAATTAAAGGAAACCGATGGTTTATTCGTTTTATAACTTAAGAAAAAGGGAAAAAGCAACGGCGCTCCAACGCGTGCCCGCATCTATTAATATTGGATGAAGATGGAATTCGGCAGCACGCGAGCACGCACGTGGCCGAAAACAAAAAAAAAAGAACAAGGCCTCGTGCGATGGTAGGGGCCCTTTTCCAGCGTAATCACCTTAAGCCTATAAATTGAGCCAGAAATCGATTTGGGCCCAAGGCCTAGCGCCCTGGAATATTTAACGTCCGCGGACGGAGGTGGAAGCGGAAATGACGTTTAAAGCCAGCGTGATTTCCTGCCCGGCTTAGGGTCACTCCGTGGCCGTCTGGCGGTCGAGTCGCTGACCGTTGACCAATCCAACTAGGGATCGAACGCTGGTCGCTGCCACGGACAAAATTTCAGATGCGCAAAAATCAATAAGTGCGGGACAAGTTGGCAGGAAGGGAAAAAATAGCCATTTTCCTACTTCGACTGGAGAAACTTCTGAGAAAAGCTCAGTTCATGCGCCTCTGGTGAAGATGACCAGTGTCCATTACCAATGCAACGCGTGTCATGACGTCATCATAAGGGGGAGGCAACTTTACTAACTTGTCCTTATCAGCAGCTTTTCAATACAATACATTGTGAAATTGTTTTCTCGTTATTTGGTTTTATTTACTCATTGTATACGAACTTTGTACTCATTATGTTGTACCATTTTTACTTATTGTAGATATTTTGTACTAACTTATTATTTTGTGGTCATTATTTGCTAAAATACTCTTGGACACATGTTAGTTCTAATATGAACTTCGGAACAAGCTATACGTGTAATTATTAAATAAAAGCTATACGAACTGATGTCATCTTCGCTATATAAAACAGCAACATTTGTCATCCAGTTTTGGATAAAAGTTCGCATTTTTGGTGGCTAAAATTCATCAATTCTACTCATATTTTGAGTGACTAAAATTCATCAATTGTCCTCACATTTTGAACAAAATTTTCAATTCTCAATTTTTTCAGTCAATGATTATGTCAACACTATGAGGGGAGGAGGTTGGTCATAATTTCCTCACTTTCTTTTTTAAAGTTGGTTTAGAACCATACTTTTGTGATCCTGTGGTTAGTTTTGCAAAAACGAAAAAAGAAAATCAGCTAGAACGTTTTATATACAAAATATAGAAAATCATTCCAAAATTTGCATAAATACTGATAAAAATTTCTCCGAATTCGTAATTTTATCTGCAGTTTAATTATTATATTACTGAGCAGGAGCTGGGGGCTGAAATTATCACGAGTGGAATGAGGTACATGTATGGGTAGACGATCCTAAAATGTATCATTATTAATTCTTTTCGAGAAATTGGGTTTTTAGCACCTTACCACGTGGTATTCACATACTGATTGTAGCGTACCGCATTGAATTGAATTGATGTGAAACCAGAATATTATGCAAGTGTAATAAAATGTATTTGTGTCATTTTATGTGTTGAGTTTTGAACTTGCATTCGGATTTCATCAATCTAGATCTAACACTGACCACTATTAAAAATTAAGGACCAAAAGTAATTAAGGGTCGTTGTGAAACGCACTATAGCCACTTAGAAACAATTCCTCCTATTATGCCATGCTAATCCATGCATGCATGGATGTATCATGCAAAATCAACTAAATCGATGCATCCTGAAGAAGGAGCTTGATGGTTCATGAATCATTATCATGAATCTCCAATATACAATTGCATCCGTTGTCATATTAAGAATTGACGTCAACTTAAGTCTTGATCAAAAGGTACGCCTATGAGCAAACGGTAAACATCTTATTTGCTCATCGCGTTCATCTCAAGTTTGCTAAATGCGGGGAAAAAAGGGCCGTCGATAAACACTCTTGTTTATTTTGGTCAGTTTGTTTACATTTCCCTAACAATCACAATGCATGCGAGTTTTCGATTCCATAGTATAGCGACTGTATATATACCGGTATGGTTTGAACACAATTGCAATGATGTGTCATCACCCATTTGCGTTCTAAAATACAAAGCAGCGACACCTACATGTACGGTGTCAGTAACGATATCGTGATATCAGTTGTAGCAACCATAAAATTCAGTGATTTTATGTAATTGCATTTATATACCGATTATGAATATCACAACAGACATGATAATTGCAGCGTACATGGCAATAATTTCATAAATGCTTCGTGCAAATGTATATATACTGGAAATACCACAGTTGGCAAGTGTAATCCCACTCATATCAGTAAAATTTATAATGATATAAAAGTCCAGTAGATCTATACTGATATTACTATGAATCTTGTACCGAACTTTCCACTAGATATGTAATACTCAAACTTCATCTCAAGTAGTGAATACAGCATCGATTATCCGGACCTCAATCATCCGGACATTCGGTTATCCGGACGTGTCCTAAAAAGTTGTAGGATAATGCTGCTTAATGCACATTACAATACATTAACATGCATCGTTTTTAACATTGTTTCTGCATTCGTTGCATGCATCAAAGTGCATACTTCTGCGTTTTCCCTTTTCATTGAAATTCACATAAATTCAGGCAAAAACTCGATTATCCGGACCACCCCTGACAACAATTAGTCCGGATAATCGAGGCTCCACTGTATAATGGAAGTTGAAGCAACAGGGAATGAAAGCAGGAAATTTTGGACGAAATATTCACAATATCACAACCACAAACATTTTCCAGCGATTTTCCAAATTTCGATATGTGACGTTGCAAATCTCGACACTATAAAATCAATGCGGAAAAGATGTGACGTCACCGGCTCGTAAAAATCTAAAGCGTTTCGACGTTATATGTTTTTTATTTTTCCCTCGGTCTCTTTTCCATGAACGAGGGGAAAATCTGGGATTTTCGAAAGCTGGAGGCGAATTTATAAACGAAAAAACTAATAAAACCGGTGAAAAATTGAAGCCGATATCTCGATTCGTGTCTGCGAATCAAAAGAAATTCACCGACGACACGCACAGCGCCGTAACAAAAGAAATCGAGACCCGCATTCTTTGAAAATTTTATGATTTACTGGCGATTATTACTGGAAAACCTCGCACAGATGGCGCTGTGGTTGTTTTCGAGAAAATAAACTACACGACCTGATTCAGGAACCTCTCAACTCGTACTTTTTTTACTTAATTTTGTTGACTTTACTAATTTTCCGACCCTAACCACACGCCAATCTCTTAATTTTCTTAAGTGTGATCAGCGTCTCCAAGGGGGAAGAAAGTGCAAGAAAACTGTCTATTGGCAAATCTGCTGCCGGAAAAACCCCATAAATGCATGTAGTATCTGGCAACACTGGCTGCAGATCCTCCCTAATTTTCCTAATTTTTTTAAGGCCCATTGAAAGTGCGCCGTGACTTCGGGGACAACCTGCATAAAATTACCAAAAACAATTTCTAGCTCCTTTCCTGATCAACATATTAAAATAATTTTTTTGTAAACATCAACAGGGACTCGCGTTTTTTAGGATGTGCTCTCGACAACTTATGGAAATGTATATGATATTAATAAAAACGATAATTCTACGTTTGACCTCTTATTTTGCTTGATGGGCGATAGTTGGCAGCACCTGCAGCCGTCTAAATGGGAATATAAGAGATTTACTGTCGTTGGCAAAATAAAGAATATCTGGGAAAATTCTAAAAACGAAATGTCTTTTGCGCAGGAACTTACTATCAACATAAACTTCGAATTAAAACATTTTGTTTCATTTGAAATCATCATATCTGTCCAAAATTATCAACATTCAATTGCAAAAAATCACTTTCAATGGGCCTAATAACAGGTAGATAACAACTGGATAATGGGACTAGTGTTCCAGGAACATCGTAATGGAGGTTACCAGGTGGTTACTGTCTATTCTACAGCGTTGCCAGTGAGTTTTCTATACAATATCCCTAGGCGTGCGCAAGCTAGAATTCGAATTTATAGTTCGAATTCACGCGTTCGATTTCGGATTTTCGGATTTTTCGCCATCTTTTTTTCATCGTTTTCGCTAATAAACCGCGTGATTTACGGCTTTAAAACCGCGAGGTCCCTGGCGGACAACTCATTCTGCTAGGTAAGACCTAAATGCAGCGATTGTGTTAATTTACTCGATCGAAACACCCTGTAATGACCCCACACTGCACCGCCCAAACCCAGATTAATGAGATAATCCATAAATGCCATCCGAACGCCCATTAACAACCGACGTGGTCACGCACGTAAGGCAGGTAAGTAACGTAAGTAACTTTAATAACGTAACGTAAGTAAGACTGAGTTTTAAATCCAGATATAATTTCGATGTGAACAAGGATTGGATCGCATTGGTATCAGCCAAGGCGAGTGGGTTGGGTGAACTGCCGCTAGAGGCGCCACTGGCCGAGCGCGGGCGGAAAACTTTGGCGAACTTTCCCCTTTAACGCAATGGTGTTTTCGTCGTTTCGGCGAGAGGAATTAAGCGTAAAACCGAGAAAAATCCCTTTTCCCCAGCATTTGCCTAATCTCCGGCGAGCAGCAGTAAATCCGAGGTGGCGCCACCTGGGCCGCCGCGTCCTCCCCACGAGCGTCACAACAAAAACAACGCGGCGAAAATTCCTGCCAATAAACGCATTAGTTATTAAAACGGCGTTTCGTTTGAGAAAGCGATTGCCAGGCTTTTTAACGACCACACGCAGCAGCGGCAGCGGCACGTCATGCCTCACACGCCGCCGCCGTCGCGCCCCCTGCCGCCCGTCACACCCCCCAACCCCCTAACCACCCCCACCCCACCCCTCACCCCCCTCACCTCCCCCCTCCCCGCTAACTACAGCCTTCCTGTCCGTCGCCCAACCGCCCACTGGCAAACGCTCTGGCTGCAATAAACACTCGAAACGAGAAACGGAGGAGAAAGACACGCAAGCTGGGGGGCGACCGAAAAGTCACGCACATTCTGTCCGTGTAGGGACAAGTTAGCAACTTCTGCTCATATCACATTGACGCTTCCTGTTCACTCGTGCTTTTTGTCTAATTTTAGAGATAATTTGTTCTTAGTTTTATCTCATACCACATTGACGCTTTCTGTAATTTGTAATTTTTGTCTAATTTTAGAGATAATTTTTTCTTAATTTTCTCTCATACCACATTGACGCTTCCTGTCCACTTGCAATTTTTGGCTCATTTTGGAATTAATTTTTTCTTAATTTTCTCTCATATCACATTGACGCTTCCTGTCCCCTTGTAATTTCTGTCTAATTTTGGAGATAATTATTTCTTAATTTTCTCTCATACCACATTGACGCTTCCTGTCCACTTGTAATTTCTGTCAAATTTTGTAGTTAATTTGTTCTTAATTTTCGCTCAAGGCAAAAAAATTGCAAAAAAATAAATAAACTTAGAATGACTGGACGACTTAGGATGACTAAGTGCTGTGTGAGCAACCCCCTCATTCCTTTTTTCATTCATCCATTGGAAATATATTATTATTGCTATCATTAAAAACTTATGCTTCCTGTGCATTTGTAATTTGCAGGCTTAATTTTGGTCTTAAGTTGGCTTTCCTAATTTTCCGACCCTACAAGATCCAATCGCTTCAATTACTGGCAACGTTGCAGAAAACTCAGTAACTTTCATTACGACGGTCATAGAACACGGTAACCATTATCGAGTTGTTCTTTATACATTTCCGTTAACGGTAGTTCACATTTAACAACTTTATCGTTTTAATTGCAGTCTGATGCTTCCTGTCCACTTTGTTAGCCCTTTTGGTCTTAAGTTGGCTTTCGCAATTTTCCGACCCTACCCACGTGCCAATCTTACTTTTCTAAAGTATGATTTTCTTAAGTACGCTCAGCGCCACCGAGGGGGTAGCAAGTGCAACAAAAGAAGTCTATCGGCCAAAGCGCCGCCGGTTAATCCCCAGTAAATTCACGCAGCATCTGGCCACACTGGGTGCAGCTCCGCCCTAATTTCCCTAATTTTCCTAATTTTCTTAATTTTGTTAATGCCGCGATAAAATTGGTCTTTTCTAATTTTCCATAATTTTCCGCCTTAAGAGAAAATTAAGAAAAACTTAACTCCAAAACCAGCCAAAAATGCCAAGTTGACAGGAAGCACTACCTGGAGCAACTGTTGGACTGTCGCGCGTCCAGGTCCACCTCATCGCTAACTTCGCGGCCGCCCCCTGGTGGCGCATCGAGCGCAAAGCGAATCGCAATCAGCCCCTGAGACTGGTTCGCTCGATACGCTCGCCGTTGGGGGGGGCGGGCGTGGCGGCGATGAGATGAGTGAGGGGGGTCGAGGGGGCAGGGGGTGGGCGGGAGGAGGAAGCGGCTTATCATTGTTCATCACGCGTTCTCCGCATGCTACGGCGGCGTCACGTGCACGCACCAGCAGCACCATTGAAGCCATCAACCAGACGAGCGGAGATAAGACCAGAGGGTAAGGGGGAGGGGGGTGAGGGGTGGAGGGGGGGGGGTGGGGGGCAGGAGGCGCATCGGGGTCAGGGCTGCAGGGGGGGACAGGCGCCGTCACTCAGCAACGAGAACTGCTGTGAGGCGACATCCGCCAGGAATTTATCACCGCGACGTGCTCAACTAGACCGTCGTCGTCTTGGTGTGGGTTTGGCAAAAAATGCTGCTCGTTACGTGTGGACACCTCAAGACTGTTGCGCCCCAGACGAGGGGGCGGGGCCTCGACAACCCCTATCGGGGTCCGTGGCAAAAGTATTTGGGAACCGCTGGCTGCTGAGTCTGTCCAAATACAGAATGGACAAGGGAGCAGCCAATCAGATTCAGATTATGTAAGGAGTGAAATGTTTTGGAGTCGCCCTGTACATTGTAGCAGACTTCATTTGCAATATGGCGTTCATCCTTCTAGGATGCATTTTTAGAACTTTGCACTGAGTCTGTCCAAATACAGAATGGACTAGGGAGCAGCCAATCAGAGATGCAGCTTATATAAGGGGTGCATGTTTTGGAGTCACCCTGTATATTGTAGCAGGCCTATATGGCGATCATTCTTCTAGGATGCATTTTAGAACTTAGCGCTCAGTCTGTCCAAATACAGAATGGACTATGGACCAGCCAATCAGAGATTCAGCTTATAAGGGGTGATGTGTTTCGGTGTCGCCCTGTATATTGTAGCAGGCCCCTATATGGCGACCATCCTTCTAGGATGCATTTTTAGAACTTAGCGCTCAGTCTGTCCAAATACAGAATGGACTAGGGACCAGCCAATCAGAGATGCAGCTCATATAAGGGGTTGCATGTTTTGGAGTCACCCTGTATATTGTAGCAGGCCCCAATATGGCGATCATCCTTCCAGGATGCATTTTTAGAACTTAGTGGTGGTCCTCTAACAAACACCGAGGTGGTACTGACCCAAAACAGCAGTTTTGCATTTTTTCTTTTTTTTTCCAAGATGGAATAAAAATAAAATTTCCTTTTTGTCACGACTCTAAAGATGGCCGCCTAGGACGCCTAAGCCGACAGAGCATCGACTAAACTGCTAGTTTAGCTGGAAATTGTGTTAATGTGCTCGTCACCAGGCTCCATTTCCGGTCATTTTCAGCAGGGTGGGATGGCCGTGTGTGGCGCGATTCGTCGTTTTGCACACGCTAATTGCTGTCTCGAATTGTCAAAAAAAAAGACGGTTTTTAAAAGGTTATCGACAGCACTGCCATCCCGCGACTATGTAGGGCGAAAAAAAATGGAACGTTTCTTTTTTTAAGGGATCTTGAAGGATCGACTTGTTGGAGTCAGCCCAAGAGATAGGTGGCGCTTCTCAGCGCAACCAAGATGGCCGCCGAAGACACCGTTCCAAACCCTGCCAATTGAGGCGCATTCCTAATATGCCAAAAATAAAATGACCATATATCGTAGCACCAACCACACAAGTGCATTCTGGGGCAAGTCTAAGTGCATAAGTGCATTGTGTCTAGTCTAATCAAGGCTGCTTCGAGTCTAGTGACGAGGCTTTGGAACTCGTGTGCACATGTGTACCAAAAAAGAATTCGAATGTATCAAAATTTCAGCATATATCGACCAAAATTGCTTCAGTAGCACATTTTCAAGAAATAACGCTGAAAATGTTTTTGCAAAACGATGGTTTTTAACCGAATGTGTCATGAAAACAGACATTCAGTCCAAACCCCTTACCCATTTCATCTTCATGACTACTCCCCCCGTCTATGATTATGACAATACTTGATTGCCCCATAATGCCCAGGTAGCGCAAATCAACCAGATGACGTCATTTTTATCCCACTTGACATCTTATTTTGGGTTTAAAACGTTGTAAAAGTGACGTCATATGTCCCTAGCACGTTAAACTGGTGGCGTCCAATTGGCTGCGTGCATATCAGGTAAGCTGATTCTAGAACGGTGACGTCACCCTCCTACCCACGCGTTCAAAAAACAGAACGATGCCCGAAATGCATTATGGGTTGCTCGCCTATGGAACGCACGTGGGTAGGGCCTGTTGACCCACGTGACATCTTGCATGAACCCCAATAAAACCATTTTTTCGCGTTCCATTAGCATTCCAAATGAGCTACGACTTACGTGGCGCCCCCTACGCGGCGCTCCACACGGTCGACTTGCCGAGGCTTCGCGATTGAAAAGCGCCGTACCCCACTTCCGGTTGATTTCGGAACGGATGCGGAATAAAACGCCAACTAAAAATAAAACACAATGGCATCGGCGCAGCGAGAACAGGTAGGCCCACGCCGAGTAAAAAAATAACAAAATGAAACTGCATAAAAAAAAAATGGAAAAAAAAAATGAAAGATTTGATATCGACTGCCAGCGTTGGCGATAAAATTGGGCACGTGTCATCGACCTTTAACACGGCAACAGGGTTTAAAGTCGCCTGGTCCGCCTAATCGCCAGGCCTAAAAAATGGGGCAGACGCGTCCAGGGGGCGCTGCCAGCGGCCACTGCATCGCCCGCATGCGGGTCACGAGCGGGCGGCTCAGCTAGCAGCAGAGGGGCACGCGTTCTTTTTTTTTAAACTGATGAGAAGAAACTCGTTTTCTGCGTAGTGAAACCAGCGAACACCTAAGGGACTGTCAAATATTGTCATCACTTTTTTCTGGATTTTTGGCATTGAGGGGGGTTTCTATGCAAAAACGTGATTCGTTATCCAGCTTTTCGCTTCACGGCCTCCTATTTGGGCCGTAAAACGGGGCATGGGTGGCCCATTGAAAGTGCGTTGTGACTTTGGGGACACCCTGCATAAAATTACCAAATACAATTTCACCTATTCTGATCAACATAAATTTTTTTTTGTAAACATCAACAGGGACTCGCGTTTTATGAGATGTGCTCTCGACAACTTATGGAAATGTATATCATATTAATAAAAACGATAATTCTACGTTTGACCTTTATTTTGCTTTATGGGCGATAGAGGACAGCACCTGCCGTCTGAATGGGAATATAAGAGATTTACTGTCGTTGGTAAAATAAAGAAGATCTAGAAAAATTCTAAAAACGAAATATATTTTCATTTTATATAGCGCAGGAACTCACTATCAATATAAACCCTCAATTAAAACATTGTGTTTCATTCGAAATTATCATATCTGTCCAAAATTGAATCGCAAAAAATCACTTTCAATGGGCCTTAATAGCCACGCCATAGTACCTGAGCGTTGCCAGACTCGACGTAAGCAGCTTCGGCAGCGCCACCTAGCGCCCCCTGCGAAAGCGCTCCTCTGATTTATGGCGAAACCGAGAGGTGCGTGTTTGCGTGCGTTTTTTTTCCCAGCCATGATAAACGTCGGGCCAGGCCGCTACACGCAGCGCCGAGGAGGCGCTGGAAAGGATGAGGCGCCGAGCCCGGGGGTGGTGAGGGGGGTTGGGGGGGTGGCAGTGAGGGGTCGGGGGGAATGCTGGACTGGAATCGGCGGCGGCAACGATTTAAGGTTCGGCGCGTGGAAATGCCTCATATCATGGGGCAAAAAAAAGGTCGACACCAGCGCCACCACTCGTGTGGGGGGCGAGCGGTGGTGATGGGGGAGCGCAACGTAGCGGAGGAAGTTTTATGGCGCGAGGAATGGCGAAGAACGCCTCCATTATTTATCATCAGGGCCCTGCCATTGCTTATTTACGAGCCGAGGGGCTGCCTTCATTTCCCTGGCAATTTAAGCGCTTCGGCGGCGACAATGGGCAACAGGGCGCCGCCAGAGGGCGCCACGGGGAACGCCAGCGCCTATAGTCAGTCTCATTTAAGTTGGGAACGGGGCACAGCCAATCAGAGACTGTCGTATCGGTTAGTTATTCCGGGCCTTTCAGTTGCTGTAGTCAAACCAAGAAGTGATGGAACTGGGTCAAATGTACCGACCAATAGGGTCCAATGACGTGTTGGCGATTGATTTAGCCTATAGTAGAACCACGAAGTGGTGGAACTGGGCTGAAAGCGCCGACCAATAGAATCCAATCACCTGTTTGCGATTGACTAAGTCTAGTATTTCGCATACAGCGCCACTGGTGAGAGGAAGGAGCTCAGAGGCGCTTCAGCTCAAGGCGTCAGCCATTTTCCTTTCAACAACTAAAAACCAGGAATCCCTAATCGATAAGCGACACCTCTCTGATTGGCTGTCCTTCAATTCCATCAGTTCGTATTTCTACTATAGTTGCGTACAATCACATGCCATGTGCCAACTTTCACCGACTGAAGATGCATGGAAGCGCTAATCGACAAGCCACATCTCTCCGATTGGCTGTCCTTCAGTTCCATCACTTCTTGGTTCTCCTATAAGAAGGAAAATAGCTGCCATGCCTGCCGAAGTCGTCGAGGTGGAAATGTATTATCTAAAAATTGGCTACTAATATTATCGTTTCATGGTGCTGGAGAAAGCTACATCGAATACCTTGGACAGATAAGGTCACTAACCAGGCTGTACTCGCAGGCATCAAACCTGGAGCTTCGTTGGAAGGCAGGATCACCAGACTGCGACTGACCTACTTTGGACATGTTATGCGTGCCCATGCATTGGAAAAGGATGTGATGCTGGGCATGGTCAGTGGAACCAGAAGAAGAGGAAGGCAGCGAACACGTTGGCTCGATACCATCAAAGCCGACACCACTATGACCATTGCACAGCTGAAGGAAGCTGTGCTCGACAGAACAAAATGGAGAATGTTGGCCTATGAAGTCTTCAAGAGTCGGCAACGACTGAACGGATGTTAATAATAATAATAAATTATCGTTCCGTAATTGGAAATTTAGTTTGTCTCGTATCAGGAAGTTTTTTTTAAATGATGGGTGATATACATGTAGTAGAATGGTGAGATGAATTTCTAATGGCATTACCCATTTCACTTAGTTCCGCATAATTGAGAATTTTTTGGAAAAATAGAATATTGTTACTTTTACAAGTATGTATGAATGTACATACACTGTACTACTGTTTTCCCTTTTCAATGAAATCTACACAAATTCATGCAAAAATGAGTGTTCTTTTAATGAAATTTTAATGACCACCCCTGACAACAATTAGTCTGGATGCTCATCTTTTCGAAAATGTATTCCTCGTAACTTAATTTTTACAGGATACTCCTCTTGTAATGATGGTGGAACATTATGCCCACCCTGCATTGTTACCACGGAGAATGTTGTGCAAAACCTCAGGGATATTACTAAAATGTATGGGAAATCTTGACCTTTTAGGTAGGACCTTTGACCCTTTGTTTAGAATGAGGGTTAAATCCATTCAGTTTCTCTAATCATTTATAACATTCCCCTCATACACGACATGTATATTAGTATTTAAAAAAATATAAACATAAAATGCATTGTTTCTAGGTACATTTTCCAAAAGTTTCTTGGAAAACAGCCTTTTGCACTGAAAAACCGGCTGGAAGCGCCCCCTGGTGGCGAAAAGGGGCAAAACGCCATTGAATTGGGCAGGTTTACGGTTTGCCTGGCCTTTGCCAGATCGCAAATTGGCCGAATTTTTGCGCAATCCCTACCGAGGGGAAGTCGCCGTTTAATTGGGGGTTTAGTAGCCGAAGACGTAAAAAGGGGAAAGGAGCGTTTTGGACTGTCAGCTGAGACCGGCAATTATTTTTAATAGGAGGAGCGCCGTTGTTGCAATGGAAATGGCGACCCATCACCAAAGTCATGTATTGCCAATGTTTCACACACCCCAGCGTAGAAAAGCCGAAGATACATGTATGACGGCGACGTAATATGATTTATCACCACTGGCCCCAGGGTCCGAAACCGACACCGTGCGATGGGCGCGCCCCCTTTCGCCTAATCTACCAAAATGATAGAAGACAACGACAAACTGAAAAATTTCCCATTTTTCACGCGCATAAACTAAACATAGTTATTTAAAAACGTGGAATTTCTCGAGTACTTTCTACAGTGTACATGAAACTTGTCTAGAAAAAATTTAGAAAAATTCGCATCCGTAAGTTCTGCTACACTGGAATGGCCGACAAGAAAACACATCGAGCTTTTTATCTGCATGGACGCCATTTTGGATTCCGTAGACTGCAGCGCCACCTGCCGGCACTGCCCGTGAACCCAATACATGTACACGAAAAGTTAACTGCGGGCTAATAGTAAAGGGCCGGAAGATGCACAGCATGTTTCTTGTAGTATTAGGAACATTTCATAATTTCCCAAAACGCGATTTATTTAGAAATATCACCATAGAAATGAATGGAAGTGGTTTTCTGTCAAAACCCACTTGCGAAAATCTAGATAACGCAGAAAAACGCGATAAAGTTTTGAAATGTGAACCCCGACCGGTAACGGGGACGTACATGCAGATAACTACAGTGGAACGTCGATAATCCGGATTAATTGGTACCGGACCCCTTCCGGATTATCAAATTATCCGGATTTTCATCAGTGGACGTCTTCAACGTAAAACAACTTGCTAAAACCGTTCATGATGGTTACAGAACCGTTAATGTTGTAAAGTTTTTACGTTTCAATTACAGAAAAAATGCTGTACTGTATGTACAGTATACAGTGACTGTGTAGCATGTCCAGACTGTCTTATTTTATGTACAGTATCTTTTACAGTCGTATCGACGCTTTTAAGGGTGATAGTACAAACGCTAAATTTATTTCTTACCGTGTATAATTTTTCATCCAGTGTAACTTATTTTTTCCTTTTAAGGCCCACTGACAGTGCGTTTTTACTTTGGGGACACCCCGCATAAAATTACCAAATACAATTTCTCTTTTCCTGATCAACATATTAAAATAATTTTTTTGTAAACATTAACAGGGGCTCGCGTTTTTTGGGATGTGCTCTTTGACAACTTATGGAAATGTATATGATATTAATAAAAACGATAATTCTACGTTTGACCTCTCATTTTGCTTTATGGGCGATAGATGACAGCACCTGTCGTCTGAATGGGAATATAAGAGATTTACTCTCGTTGGCAAAATAAAGAATATCTGGAAAAATTCTAAAAACGAAATGTCTTTTCACTTTATATAGCGCAGGAACTTACTATCGATATAAACTTTGAATTAAAACATTTAGCTTCATTTGAAATTATCATATCT